>JACEVL010000114.1:215000-250000 GCA_020284085.1 Aporrectodea caliginosa | reverse complement strand
TCAATGCGTGAGGAGACAAAGGCATGAACCATGGTTGTAAACACTTTGGAGGAGACCGATCTACTAATGGCTCTAAGTCGCCTCAGTTGATAGTATAACAAGAGCGGGTCAGGAGAGATAGGTGCATGCATGGTCAGTAAATGTCAAAGCGCTAACAAGTGTGACACCCAGGTCACGAACACTGGAGGAAAAGGTAAAGTCTGAAAATATTGAGGCCAACAATTGAAGATCAAGTTTTTGTAACTGTTGTTTGGTACCGAACCAGATCAGTTGAGTCTTTAAGGGATTGAGGTTAAGTCTGTTTGCTGTCACCCAGAAGTGGAGATCTTGCAATAGTGACCCGATCGTTTCTACTATAGAGAGATCTGCTGAGAAGGTGAACCATGCACAAGGGCTTGGACATCATCAGCATAGAGATGACCCTTAGCCTGATGTTTAGCCAGATCTGAGGGAATGTCTGCAGTAAAGAGAATATGAAAGAAATTTTTTTTTAAACAGATCGGATTGATGAAAGAACTTTATTGCTTTAATAGAAGTTGGATTGATGAAAGTAGGTCTTTGCTTCAACAGAAGTTGGATTAATGACAGTTATCATGGACAATAATAATAAATAATAATAATAATAATATATATATAAAATATAATACAATGGTAGAGTTACCTACTTAATGTTCGGGGGGAAATGTCCGAGGGGAAATGTCCGGATACCACTTAATACATATATGTGTGTATACACTACACATACACACACACACACACACACACACACACACACACACACACACACACACACACACACACACACACACACACACACACACACACACACACACACATACAAAACACACCATATACACACATACAGATAGTGGAGGAATTAAGACAACAACATTTGTTAGGATAAAATCTATTAGTGTATTATAATAGAAGGTCGCTGACATGACAACAGAGGCTGAGCATCTGACGTAATTTCAGACACCATGCGTCATTTTGTCTCCTTATCTTCGGCCAAAGAGATTCTAGAAAGTCTTCGTCTCCAGAGTTGAGCTCTCGACCTACGTGTGTATAATTAGGGTATAATTAGGAAACATTCTGTCAGTTTAATTTAATCTCTCGATATTTATAATACAGAATAAAACGACAATGCAATCAACAATATACTTACTAGAAAAGACAGTCATACAGACAAACAGAAAGACAGACAGACAGAACTGACAGCCATGCAGATAGACAGATGAGTGAGGAGGCAATGTAATATGCATATGCATGTATTTGAATTAGGTCATTGTTGCACTATGCATATGAGGTCATTGCTATTCCATCCGAGGTCATTGCTGTTCCACCTGAGGTCATTGCTGTTCCACCTGATGTCATTGCTGTTCCATCTGAGGTCATTGCTGTTCCACCTGAGGTCATTGCTGTTCCATCTGAGGTCATTGCTGTTCCACCTGAGGTCATTGCTGTTTCATCTGAGGTCATTGCTGTTCCATCTGAGGTCATTGCTGTTCCATCTGAGGTCATTGCTGTTCCACCTGAGGTCATTGCTGTTCCATCTGAGGTCATTGCTGTTCCACTTGAGGTCATTGCTGTTCCACCTGAGGTCATTGCTGTTTCATCTGAGGTCATTGCTGTTCCACCTGAGGTCATTGCTGTTTCATCTGAGGTCATTGCTGTTCCACCTGAGGTCATTGCTGTTCCACCTGAGGTCATTGTTGTTCCACTTGAGGTCATTGCTGTTCCACCTGAGGTCATTGCTGTTCCACCTGAGGTCATTGCTGTTCCACTTGAGGTCATTGTTGTTCCACCTGAGGTCATTGCTGTTCCATCTACAAGCGTCTTACGCTGAGGCCTTGACCTCTGTAACAAAACGTACAATTTTTATGCTACAGCAGCCACACGATTCGATTTATAAATTTATGTAGTGCCATAAAATAAAACGGTCTGAAGAATGGCCTCAATTTATGGCATGGCAAGGATCACAACAAGGATGTACACGTCCTCAAAGAGGTATATATATGTCTGTGTCTATTTGTCTATTTCGGTCTGTATATGTCTGTCTGCTGTCTGTGTACCTCTAAGTCTGCTTGTCTGTCTATATGCGTGTCTGCCTATATGCGTGTCTGCCTGACTGTCTGTCTGCCTGCCTGCGACAGAAAGGCAGGCCGGCAGACAAGGGGGCGCTATATAAATGTTCGATGCGAATGAAAGAAAGAAAGAAAGAATGAATGAAAGAATGAATTAATGAATGAATGAATGAATGAATTAATGAATGTTTAATGACTGAATGAATGAGTCGTCAAACAGAAGCTACGGTAACCGTGGCAATATATTATTAAAGTGTAGCGACATCTTATGACCACCTGCAGTGTCTGCCATGGGTCGTTGTCGTCAACCGTATACCTTGCCATAGCAAAGACAAAACATTTATCTCATTGTGACACTGAGCCGTTGACGAGTAGGCCCATACAGATTCGGTGGAAAGAGTTTTCAAAAAGTCTATGAGTATTTTAATTTTATTTTCCAGTGTCTGAAGAAATCTTATTGCTGCTTGTGCTGTATTGATGTTGCAACGTATACTGTACCTGCGGAGTGTGCACATGAGCCTAAATACTTGAAAAAAGGTAAGTCCAGTCCAGGCTGAGGCTACAGTATAAAAATATATGCATTTGAATAACCCTGCTGGAAGCCAAATTTTTGAAAGTTGCACCACTTAATAAAATTATGAAGACTATAATAATTATAATATAATTATATTTAGGTCAGTTAAGTTCAAATTAGTAAAGCATAAATACTAGGTCTACATACCGGTGTATGCCTGTGAACTCAATGACTGTAAATAATCTATTGCCATAGTCGAGGTTATGATCAGCAAGAGACCTATGTGCCGCTTCTGTGCATAACTGAACATGGTCACAATTTTCACAATAACAATAATTATGACTTTAAGAATGTCATCGTAATTGTAAATGTAGGCTACTTTTCTATTAGAATCATTTTTCATAGCAGTAATTATTCATTATTCATTCATAAATTTATATAGCGCCCCTTCCAGAGGACTACTCAGAGGCGCTCCCGACTCCAGCACGGCCAAAAAGTACAGTCCAATAAATTATTAATAATAATTTCTGTCTCAATAAATTATTAATAATAATTATCTGTCTCCAATAAATTATTAATAAATTATCTGTCTCCAATAAATTATTAATAATAATTATCTGTCTCCAATAAATTATTAATAATAATTATCTGTCTCCAATAAATTATTAATAATAATTATCTGTCTCCAATAAATTATTAATAATAATTATCTGTCTCCAATAAATTATTAATAATAATTATCTGTCTCCAATAAATTATTAATAATAATTATCTGTCTCCAATAAATTATTAATAATAATTATCTGTCTCCAATAAATTATTAATAATAATTATCTGTCTCCAATAAATTATTAATAATAATTATCTGTCTCCAATAAATTATTAATAATAATTATCTGTCTCCAATAAATTATTAATAATAATTATCTGTCTCCAATAAATTATTAATAATAATTATCTGTCTCCAATAAATTATTAATAATAATTATCTGTCTCCAATAAATTATTAATAATAATTATCTGTCTCCAATAAATTATCGAATACACTCAGACGGCAATGGCGAACAAAACTGCACGAGCTCCCAACTGTATATGCATACAGCCATTAAGTAATTCACCATCTTATCGTATGCTATCATAGTGTCCTATACGACACTGAGTTTTGAAGGCCCAAAGCATGCATGGCAAGTTGAGATTTGCATTGTATGATATGGCTTATGATAGTTCCAATTTCACTGTGTGTCCTTCTCAGACCATATTGCGTGTATACGAATACTATGTACAGATGTCAGATATGCAACATTGTTCATATCATGAGAGAGCAAATTAAGACAGAAGCATTGGGCTAATCATTAAATGACATTTTATATGTTTTTCTATTCATAAATTTATACAGCGCCCCTTCAAGGGGCTACTCAGATGCGCTCCCGACTCCATGCAGCAAGCCATGGCCAAAAAGTACAGTTTTGAGTTAATAAAAATACTTCAGTAACATGCAGTCCCGTGGAGCAGCAGACGTAGCTCCTGGGGAGTCCATTCCAGGCCACTGGGCCCACCACGGAGAAGGTATGTATACTTATGCACGTATTTGTGTATGCATGTATGTATACTTCTGCTTGCATGAATCTATTCATGTGTGCATAAATGTATTTATGTATGTGTATGTATGTGTGTGCGTACGTGTGTTATGTGTATGCACGTATGTATGTATGCATGCATGTATGCATGTGCGCATATGAAGTGTGTGTAGTGTGTATGCATGTGTCCGGATACTCTCTACATAACGTTTTGGTATACCTCGTAAAAGCGCCGTCTGATCCAGTGTTCTCCTGCATGCACCGAACTCTTTTATCTGCTTCTGTTCTTCTGTTTTATGTCTACTCTACATAGTGTCGTTTTTAGTCTGTTCCTCGTCAAAGTCACTGATCGTTTGCCAACTTTACTGTCGACCCCCTCCCCTCCCACCCCTCCCCCAGCAATCCACATTCTCTCTGTATGGGCGCAGAAATCCAACGCTGATCCACACAAGGCAGTATATTGCACAGTGTCAATTCAATGCGGAACTGTTTAATATACTACCTCAATTGGAAACAGGTTAGTCACAGGTGCTCTCTCAAACGATCACCGATGTATCCCTAACTAAGCGGGACTTAGTCCCTTCTGGGTACCCGATTGTTTCCCTCAAACGTTAATAAGATAATCATGTGATCTGTCTGTTTTCTGTTTTAAATTTCCAAACTTTTGATCGGTGATTATGATTTTTCTGGATCACTACTTGTAAACTATTCTCCGGAAACAATAAAAGGATTGATTGATATATGGAACATGTCGTAAGCTTTTATAAGATATAAGATTTGAGTATAGACTCGTCACCAAAACCATATGGGGTCGAACACCCGCGGTGATTGGGTTTCTAGACCACAATGCAGATAGGCCTACATATGGTTCAGACGGTGATATGCAGTCCATACACTTGCTGCGTCGTTTTCTATTTTCGTCACATCAGAGTTTCATCTCTGCTAAACCAACACTCATGATTAAATGCATTCTTATGATCTTATCTGATGCCCAATTAGTAGGCCTTCTCAAGCTCTTCAGCCTATACTGCATATCGACCAGCTTAAGATTTCAAGATCTCAGTCTAGCCGTCTCATTTAATTATAATTATCGCCTTCGCAAAGCAACGAAGATTGAATCGATGACGTTAGTTTGTCATAAAGGACTTGCTCAGTGACCATTCACAGCGACTGTCTATAAGAGAACGCGGTAACTCCTCTACTATACGATGCCACCGGCGCATACACCACTAATTATTGCCTGCTGCTTTTGTAGCCCATCGACGCAATTCTTTTCTCGCCGATACACAGACACAATTATACATTGTTAGAAGTATACCGCAAATTTATGGCTAATTTCTCGTCAGGAGACTATAATAATACCTATTAACAATGATGGGCAAAAGTTAACAAAAAAGTTGCAAACTTTTAGTTTAACTAAACAAATTTAGTTAAAGCAGAAGTTTAACTAAAAAATAGTTTAAGCTTAGTTCAAACCAAAGTTTAACTAATATTTTTTAGTTATTAACTAAACAGTTTAACTAATATTTTTTAAGTAATTAACTAGAAAGTTTTAGTAACAAAATCAGTAACTATATTCCGCAATCATAGTCATGAGTAACTGGTTTTATTACTCAAGTCAAGTAAACTGCATTGCCCTGCACGATTAGCAACTTTTTCATGATTTTCTTGTAGAACTGTACTATAGGACTATTATTCTAGTAGGCCCTACACATTACATAGTTTGAAAGTGAAATTGTCATTGACGCTCTGCATTATTACAGTTCAGTTAACCTCTGTCATTATGCAAATGTTTGTGAAAAAGTTTGTTAACAAGTTGGAAAAAGGTTAACTAAATATTTTAGTGTAGTTAACTTATTTAAAAAATCAGTGGCCAACTTTTATGTAAACTTTTTATTTTAGTTGAAAAATAGTTATAGTTTGATTAAAAAAATTAGTTAGTGCCCATCACTGCCTATAGATACCTCAGAGATATATAGTCGGTATGTGCTGAAGGTTCTTCGTACCAGAGTAATGTAATAATTACGACAATTTATATAGCACCGTTATAGTAACGAGCTACTTCTGGGGTATTTTGCATTGTTATGCAGTCATCAACGAAAGATAAAAAGAAAGAGTTACATAATAGATGGAATTTCAATTGTTATTTGAAATCGTGAACAGTTTTTACCCTCCTGAATAGATGTATGTGTAATGTATACAGTTATACAGTTATACACTCTATAGTAAAGGGCACAAATGGATGTATATGCCAGTCAAGCCATATGTAAGCAGCCTTGGTGCATGTTGATATCAACCTCGTTGCCGAGACTCGTTACTACGAACTTGTGGTCGAAACTGAAGCACAAATTCGGTAGTACGGGTTCCAGGTACGGGTTTTATCGTCATTCTATTCTGCAGCCTTTTCCGTTCATGATGCTCAAAAATTATAAATAATGCATGCATAAACTTACCTCGACTCTCAGAGAGCAAGTTAGACATCGCGTGTAAAACGTGTAAATCGCAATTGGTAGATTCTCCTGCAGTATAAGACCTGAACTTTCAGCTGTCGACTACACACTCTGTCATCTATTTTCACAATAAAACTTCAAAAGAGACCCGAAATGGCGTGAAAAGAAAGCACTTTGTTTCGTCATACGTCTCTCTGATAGGAGCTCCTTTCAACAACAACAACAACAACAACAACAACAACAACAACAACAACAACAACAACAACAACGACAACGACAACAACAGCAGCAACAACAACAACAACAGCAACAACAACAACATATTCGTATTTTTAATTCAAACTGACAGGTATATAAATCAAACTGACACTCCACAGTATTAAGATTGCTCTTCTTAGCCGTGATGGAGTTAGGAGCGCCTCAGAGTAGTTTCTTGAAGGGATGCTAGCTTTAAGAAGCTCTTTGTATGATGTTCGATATGAATGAATGAATGATTTCAAGTCAAAGTATGAATGGATGACCACTAGTTATTACAGGAGTCGAATTTAACTGTATAGCAGCAATACAAGGTGTCAATCGCGTCCTTCTGCTCATTCTACCAACGCCACCTAACGAATGAAAGGCTGAGTCAATCTTTGAGAGGGTAGCGGGAATCGATCCCACGTCCATGCTGATCTCCTGCTGCGCGTGCCGGAGTGTAGCCACTCATCTAAACCCCCTCCCAAAAGCGTGGTCCTGAGCTTGCATGCAGCATCCATTTCTGGGAAATGCAATCGCAGATAGCGAACAACAGGACTCCCTTTATTAACGTTCCATCGTGCGCTGGTACTCATTAACCGAACCAGAAAAGTGGGAGGGCTCAGTTTCCCAGAATTTTCTTAATCAACATCTATTGACATTATTGCATATCATAGGAAACTATACATGATAGTTGATGTGCAATACATGTATAGACCTAAGGCTTATATTTCTCCAATTGCCAGGATCAACTTGTATAGACTGCCAATCATGATCATCGTGCAATATCTCGGATGTTATTTCCAGAATGCAATTTCTAGGCTGTCATTTGTCTTAATCAACTTCTATCAAATACAATTCATATTTATGGTGCTATTTCTAGTAAATAATTTCCATGATGTAATTTGGTATGGTCTTTAAAAGTGATATTTTGTGGCTGACATTTTAGAAATTAATTTCTAGAATGCGATAGACAGTATATATATTAGGAAGCTCTTTTTACAGTGTAATTTCTGACATGCTATTATCAGGGCGTTTCTTAGAATTCAATTTTTATCAAGCGATTTTAGGAAGCTCTTTTTTAAAAGATGCATTCTCCAGAATGCTATTTTAAGGATGTTATCAAACCTTAAATGCATTTTTAGGAAGCTCTTTTTACAATGCAATTTGTAGACGGCTATTTTAGGAAGACATCAAACCTACAATGCAATTTTAGGAAGCTCTTTCTACAATGCAATTTGCAGAATGCTATTTTAGGATGTCCTTTTAGAATTCAATTTCTGCAATACAAGTTTAGCAAGATCTGTAAAAATGCAATTTCTAGAATGCTAGTTTATGGTGTTATTTTCGAATTCAATTAGTAGAATATAAGTTTAGGGCTCTTTTTTAAATGCAATTTCTAGAGTAGGACTACTTTAAGTATTCTTATAGAAATGCAATTTTAGGAAAATCTTCTTACAAAGCCATTTCTGCGATGCCATCTCAAAATACCTTCTCATGATGCAATTTCTAAAATTATGTCATTTTTCTGAATCAACTTCTATGGAACGTCAATTATATTTCTTGTGTTATTTCTCATGAGATTTTGATTTCGCTATCACCCTATAGTTCTCATTATCATCGTCGGAGCTGTTATCACCTCCAGCGGCATCGTAAGAGGCTTAGCCATTATACTGTCGAAATTTTCAGATCATCATACCCATTATCATCATCGTCGACGTCGTCATGACTACGGCCCATTAGTCTGGGGATGCGTTGATACGGATATTATGAAGGAACTATACCTGAAATCGCTATAAAATCTTCTTTGTGTCGAGCCTGCACTCATAACCTGAAATGCAAGTCAAAAACAATGTTTCAGTAAATGACTTGTGAATATATTCTGCCAAACATTCAGAATAACATTTATTTAACAAATGGTAATCTTATTTAGGCATACTGCTATTTATTATACAGCAATAAAATATATGAAAAAGAAAAGAATAATAGGGTCTAATATAGAAAAAAGAAGAGCAAACTCCTTAAGCTATCCTGAGGCAGCCATGGGTATGAAGTATTAGCGACTTTATTTTTCTTAGCCTCAGCATATGGGGCTGATAGCAAGTCACCGTCTCATCTTCTCATCAAATCTGGATACAAGTTTCTGTCTTGGCACTGTTGGCAGAGATTTAAATCCCCGACCTCCAAGACTATTGCGCATCCCTTACATGAAATTAAAATATATTGTTATAAAAGGCTCACAAGTAAACTGCCTATGAAATAAGTTCAGTCATTATCGGCATCGTTTTCGCCAGTTTTAATGTCATCAACATCATCGCCTTAGCATCAACAACAAAAAGATCATTAGCATCAACAACAAAAAGAACAGTATCGTTACCATCTTCATTGTCGCCACAACCACCATGACCACCACAACCACAAATACCACCACCGTTACACCACCACCATTACACCACCACCACCACATACACCATCATCGTCGTCGTCGTCACCATCGTCGTCGTCA
Source organism: Aporrectodea caliginosa (assembly GCA_020284085.1). Classification (NCBI taxonomy): domain Eukaryota; kingdom Metazoa; phylum Annelida; class Clitellata; order Crassiclitellata; family Lumbricidae; genus Aporrectodea; species Aporrectodea caliginosa. The sequence continues at coordinate 240,632 of JACEVL010000114.1, read as the reverse complement.
TCATCATCATCATCATCATCATCATCAACACCATCATCCATCACCATCATCGTCATCACCATCGTCATCGTCATCATCATCATCATCATCATCATCATCCATCACATCATCATCATCATCATCATCATCATCATCATCACCATCACCATCATCATCATCATCATCATCATCATCATCATCATCATCATCATCATCTGCTTGCATTGAATGTCCTCTCACACAGGTTGAGCAACGAAATGCTGATACACTGGACTATTTTTTTAATAAAAGGCGACATTTTAGCACTCATGCACGAACCTCGGCTATGCATTCGCAGAAATAGATTAAGGATATGACTCTTCCTAATTATGTTTGACATGCAGACATTTTGGAACTAATGCGTGTAAAAATGCACGTAGCATCAATGGTCGCAATAAAATATCGAGATATTATGATATTATGCTTCCAAATCTAATATTTATTAGCCTTTGCATTTAAATCACTTGAAGCATATTTTTAATATTCACTTTTCCAATTTTGTCTTCTTAACTGTTTGCCCTGAATGTTATGCTTTAAATTAATGAGTTGTTAGGCCTAATTAGCAAGATAGACTATTTAGTCAAAACTACCAAACGATGTGCTTAATAATTTGTATATTATACATAATATAACAGAAGGAAAGACAGGCAGAGAATGAGACAGACATTCAAACAGACAGACACTGTAAACAGACACTGTAGAATTCTACATGTATGGCTCTTTACTCAAAGCCCTTATTAGGCTCTGCGGGGCCACGTGTGTCCCTCATTTTCCCTCCTTCATCATATGACTTGATCTGACCCGCGTAGCCCTTACATTCCCTGTCCCTCCTTACTGATGTGGCGATATTTTAAATTCCCAAAACCCCTACCAATTATTTACTTATTTTATTAAAAAATGACACAACTTAAATTCTGACCCTTCACCTCGTGCATTTCTTTAAAGTCTCGTTCTAGGCGATCACTGGTATACTTTGCTCCTCTTCGCAGTGCTTCTGCAAGATATAGTTGTGAGTCGCTATTTTTACCTCTTCCTAGAAACAGTTTGCTGCTGACGATGTTATATAAATTGTTGTAAACACATGCATTATGTACAATTTTCAACACAACACACATTTCGGCTCAGAAACCGTTAACAGAACCTTTCCATCAACGATTTTGTCTTGAACTTGAATGAGATAGTTCCTTAGGTTTTTCTGTGCAATAACAAAGAGCTGCCGCCATATGAGCGAATGCAGCTCATGATCAAAGAAAAGCCGACAACGCCACCGTTTACCTGCTGCGGTCAGTTGTCGATGGGCGGTCAAGCCAACTGCCCATCACAGCGTCCATCAGCCACCATCACCTGACGACTGGTCAGTTCGACTGGACCACTGACCGCCCGGCGCATTCAGTCTGCGCTGCAGCACTGGATGTCCTAAGCCCGCCTACCGAGCAGCATTGGAACTCGGCCCGTAATAACTGGCCAATATAGCTGACTGACCACTGACTGGACATTACCTCGAGTCCAGCCTACATTAACTGACCATCGAGTCAATTTGCAAGCACGCCTACGTGCAAGATTGACCAGCACCGCTAGCCTATAATGCTGCCCAAGGCGTCTTCAAAACCATGCAGAAATATGCGCATACGGCTTCTACACCACCAGCTCCATCAAAACAATCGGAAAATAGATGAAATGCATCTGTCCAGTGTATTTGTAATTGTAAATGTGATTGAACATTTATATAGCGCCACTCAAAGAGCATACTAATCTTCCCTATGGCTTATAAATATGGTATTAAAAGTCATTAACGATTAGAACTCCGTCACTGGTTGCACTCTGCCAGTGCCAGTCCAAAGTCTGGATAAAGAAGGAGGGCGACGCTAATAGTCTTTGTTACTACACAGTGTCGTTAAAACTTAAACTACTATTAACAATTAGACTATTACATCAGTTATAGCAGAATAATGAGCAGCAAACTAAAAGAGTCACCAGAGGTAGGCCCACGCACACACGTGGAACCCAACAATCGGATTCCCATCGGCAGTTGGCAGAGAGTGCCAGAGAGCATCATATTCAGATTATGATAAATAATCCGCCACAAGCATGCAGGGAGTATAGTTAATTAAGCCAGTCTGAAAGCAGTCCTGGGTATGAAGCGTTAGCAACTTTACTTTTTCAGCCTCGGTATATAAAGCATGTTGTCCAGTCCTCTCCATGGTTGTCAGATCTTCCCATATAGTGTGTGATTACTGTACTCATTATATGTCTGAGTAGGGTTATCAATATTTCATGTCTGTTTTATCGACGACGATTATGATGACAACGACAATGACATGTGATGATACGTGTCTATCAGCATCAGGAGAGCATTACGCAAAGAAGACTGCAGAGAATATTAAAACGTGTGTCAAGCTAAAAAAAAAGTGCAGACAGATGACGAAGCAGATGGCAGCAAACAAAGAGAATTCATTAAGGATCCATTCAGTGGAACTGAAGAGTCAAAGTAGACGGCTGCAACATCAGCATCTGCATCTGCATTACCACCATGTGCACCAACATCCGCAGAATAATCAGAAGATGCCAGGTAACCTGAGCCAGTCAGACAAGACCTACCTTGAGGGATTGTAACGTCTCTGGGGATGTTGACCTCTGCCATTATAACAGGCACCGACAAAGACACTTGTACGCCTATACAAACACATACAAACACACTTGCACGCACTGTCACAGGAAATCAGGATATGGCGTTGACGGCATTAATACTGCCCTAAGACAAGAAGACAAAGAGCTGAGAGAGAAACATATACATGCTTTATGAGAGAGAGAGAGAGAGAGAGAGGCAGAAATAGATTCAAAGTAGAGAGAGAGAGAGAGAGAGAGAGAGAGAGAGAGAGAGAGAGAGAGAGAGAGAGAGAGAGACGAGAGAGAGAGAGAGAGAGAGAGAGAGAGAGAGAGAGAGAGAGAGAGAGAGAGAGAGAGAGAGAGACAGAGAGAGAGAGAGAGAGAGAGACAGAGAGAGAGCGAGAGAGACAGACACAGACCGAGACATAAAGACAGACAGACAGAGAAAGACAGGCAGAGACAGAAAGACAAACAGACACGTCATGCACATGTACACCTACATAACATACACATGCATGCATGCATGCACACATGCGCAAATAGGAGAAATAGATAATTATAATTATATTCATGCTAATTTGCATACATATACACAATTACACATACATTATAAATACACACATACACCCATAAACATAAACACAAATGCATACACACACATGGATTCATACACATATGCATGCATACAAAACATAGATATAGGTAACTGCATAAATGCATACATGCATGCAATGCCATATACATACAAACATACACACATACACACATACACGCATACATACATGCACACAGTCAAGCAGGTTCATGGATCGACACTAGACAGGACCAGTTAATATGGTCAGCCTGCAGCCAGACATCGAGATCCAGGGCTTAAGTGTCTGACTGTATGTATGGCTAACGATGTCTGAAGCCGTGGACCCTGGGCTGCATAATATATTACAGTAGCGTTAGAAAGCGGATATAATATAGCCGTGTACATTGTACATATATGACGGCTGCGGCTTTTAATGGCTCCATATTGCACGCTGCTGAACGCCGTCCAGAACCGTTAAAGCACGGAATTAAATTATATTGGTCATTTATGTAGCCCTAGACTATATAACCTTCTGAGGCCGTGTTGCTCCAGAATTAAGTAAGTAAGTATACGTGTGATATGCGGAAAGTGTCTTATAAGATAATCGACGTCGTGGTATTGGCCTAAAACAGTCATTGCCTTCATGAGAATATGTGTTGATTATAATATTATCATGTAAACATCCATGCAATCTTTTCACTGGTATACCAGGAGCCCCTTGCTTGCAATGCATGGGCTGCACGTGTGCGCGTGGGCCCACCATTTGTGGCTCTTCCAATTTATACTGTGCATTGTTGTGCTTAGTTCAGAGTGACAATGCGTGGGGCGCGGTGGTGTAGGGGTATGTTCGGTGCCTTGCAGCCGGAGGGTTGCGGGTTCGAATCCACCTCAAGCCGCCGCGTAGGGACCCTGGGCAAGTCCTTCACTCGCAATTGCTCATGCGCTTCGGCGTGAAACTCCGATTCAGTGTCCGCGCTGTAGTCGGGAGCGCCTCTGAGTAGAAATCTGGGCTGAAGGGTGCGCTATAACAAGTGCTCATACATACATACATACATACATACATACATTTCACGTCATATATATGTATGCATATATATATAATATATACAATAATATACATACATACATATATGTGTATATTCATGTATTTTAGCGCAGAGAGATATACACCGACCTTTTTTGGTCTTAGAGCGGCGCTATATAAATGCTCATCCAGAATGCTCGAAAATGTTTTCAGCTGTAAGTTTATGTTTACTAAGTACTGTAATAACGACAATTTCTATAATTTATTTCACTGTTTAGTATAGCGATCTACTTCTGTGAGGTTATCTACAATCAAAGACTTGGACATCATCAGGGCATTTGCGCGTAGCCGGCCAATTTCGGGGGAATGGAACAGGAACTGCCGAGTCGCGCAGCCCGCAAATCCCCAACTTTATCCCCACTGATTTTTGAATTTCCACACTGTAATGGTAGCATCTGTCATCTGAACATTTATTGATTGATTATTTCAGTGCTGATAGCGCCAGCTGTTACAAGTAGTTAAGATGTAGTTTGAGTCGTGTTTTAGTTTGACTGCAGACAATAATTGCAATAATAATAATAAAAATAATAATAATAATTTCGAAGTTTCACGTACAAGCAATGTCATCCAAAGATTTAATTTCGCAGTTGGAAAATATGACTAAAAATTTTTTTGCAATTAATTATTTCGGGGGGGGTTTGAACCCGTAAAACCCCCCCCTAAATCATGCACATATATAGTAGCCATGAGAGAACTATTATTATCTCCTGCATGATTTATTATCTCCTGCATGATATAATGCCTTTATCTATAGAACCATATGTAGCAGGCCTTAAACAGTCGTAGCCATAATATCTTTACACATTGCACACTAACAATATAATATACCTATAGGAACAGCAGCAAAATTTATATAGATACGTAGAGTTTAACTTTCAGTTGTCCATCCACATCATTCGTTCCCGCCTTCCATCCATCCATCAACCTATCCACCAATCCATCGCATCCATCCATCCATCCATCCATCCATCCATCCATCCATCCATCCATCCATCCATCCATCCATCCATCCATCCATCCATCCATCCATCCATCCATCAATCCATCAACCATATCCATTCATCCGTGCATCCATCCATGCATCCATCCATGCATGCATGCATCCATCCATCCATCCATCCATCCATCCATCCATCCATCCATCCATCCATCAACCTATCCATTCATCCATGCATCCATGCATCCATCCATCCATGCATCCATGCATGCATCCATCCATCCATCCATGCATCCATCCATCCATCCATCCATCCATCCATCCATCCATCCATCCATCCATCCATCCATCCATCCATCCATCCATCCATCCATTCATCCATCCATCCATCCATCCATCCATCTATCCATTCATCCATGCATCCATGCATCCATGCATCCATGCATCCATCCATGCATCCATGCATCCATGCATCCATGCATCCATGCATCCATCCATGCATCCATCCATCCATGCATCCATGCATCCATGCATCCATGCATCCATCCATCCATCCATCCATCCATGCATCCATGCATCCATGCATCCATGCATCCATGCATCCATCCATGCATCCATCCATCCATGCATCCATGCATCCATGCATCCATGCATCCATGCATCCATCCATCCATCCATCCATCCATCCATCCATCCATCCATCCACCTGTCTCATTATCTGTCTCTGTCACTCTGTCTGTCTGTCTGTCCATCCATCTGTCTGTCTGTCTGTCTGTCTGTCTCTCTCTCTCTGCTCTCACGTTGTTCTTCTTGTTTTGGTGTCTGCATTAGTCATCCACCTCGTCTTTTGTCTCAGTATCTTTTGTCTTTTCGCCCTGTAGTCATTAGCCCTGCTGCACATATTCCCCCGTTACCCGTCCATATATATATCTACCCTGCCGTCCTTTGTTGACGCCATATATAGTTCCTCGGCCAACGTATCCTTCATGTTCTCTGCCATCCTCTTCATCGGCTCCTTTTCCTCCTTTTCCTCCGACAAGACTTTATCTAATTTTCTCCTTCCTGTCTACATCTCTTCCTTCCTTCCTCCATTCCTTCTTCCTTTCTTCATTCTTTCATTCTTTCCTTCTGTTCCTTCCAGTCTTCCTTCTTAACACATTTTCTATCTCTCTTTCTTCCTATAAAATTTTCCTCCTTCCTGCCATCTTTGCCTCTGTCCTTTCATTCCTAATTCTTCTACCTCTCTTTCCTTTTCTCTTTCCCTGTTCTTTCTTTTAGTTCGTCTGTCCAACCGTCTGTCTGTCTGTCCGTCCGTCTGTCTGTCCATCCATCCGTCCGTCCGCCTGTCTGTCTGTCCGTCTGTCAGCCAGTCTACGTCAACAATTCTTTTAATTGCAACCGATTGCCCATAGAGCTGTGCTCATGGAACGGTCCGCCTGACCCCGGACCCTCGAGCTCCATGAAACAGCCCTCAGCCCTGGATCAATTTCTGCCACATCCGTCGACCCAAACGGCGCCGCCGAGTCGCCAGACAAGCGGCGTTCGTGGCCCCACAGGGACCTCAGACGATCATTTGCCTCACCCGGTTAAAGTCCTCAAAGTCCATGCACCGCCTCTACTTCAGAAACCGAGAAGGCCTTATACGATCCCCGTCAAGCAGGTTCATGGATCGACTCCAGCGCCTCCGTGTATACCTCCTTCTATCTGTCTGTCTGTGACTGCTTTTCGCTGTCTGTCTCTTTCTGTCTGTCTCTCTGTATCTGTCTGTCTTACTCTCTGTATGCGTTTCTCAGTCTGAATGTCTATGTGTGTTTGTATATGTCGCTATCTGTCTGTTTTGCGCTCTCTTTGTCCTGTCTTCCATTGCCTGTTTTTCTGTGTCTGTCTCTCTGCCTCTGTCTGTTTGCTCTCTGTATTTCTATCTCTCTGTCTGTCTCTGCCTGTCTGTCCTGTCTATCTGGCTCTCTGTCTGTCTGTCCGCCTGTCTGACTGTTTGTCTGTCTGTGTATCTCTTTATCTGCCTCCGTCTGTCTCTCTGTCCGTCTGTCTGTCTGACTGTTTGTCTGTCTGTTTGTCTGTCTTTCTGCGTGTTTGTCTGTTTGTCTGTCTGTCTGTCCGTCTGTCTGTCTGTCTGTCTGTCCGTCTTTCTGTCTGACTGTTTGTCTGTCTGTGTATCTCTTTATCTGCCTCCGTCTGTCTCTCTGTCCGTCTGTCTGTCTGACTGTTTGTCTGCCTGTTTGTCTGTCTTTCTGCATGTTTGTCTGTTTGTCTGTCCGTCCGTCCGTCAGTCTGTCTGATCAATGTGTCCATGATTCACGTCACGTCAAGGGGTCCTGTCTGTCTGAGCCATAGACTCTGAGCGTATCTGTCGAGCAGCATCTGTTTCGTTGCGTCTGTCTCTCTGTGTCTGTGTCTCTGTCTCTGCCTGCGTCTGTCTGTCTCTGTCTCTGTCTGTGTCTGTCTGTTATCTCGTCTTTTAAGCAGATCCGTCTCTTTCTTACGGTGGAGTCGAAAGAGTCACGGCTTCAGACGGGGAAGGGGGAGTCTAATGATTCGGGAAAGACTTCAGATCATCGACAGTCTATGGAGGATAAGCACGCAGGCAATGCAATGCACGCAGGCGGTCGCCAGGCCTTCAACGATAATTAGACGGCTAGACCAGCATAAGCATAAGCATAAGCAAGCATAAGCATAAGCACAAGCATGAGCGTATACGTAAAAGCCCATCATAAGCATAAGCATAAGCACAAACATAAGTAAAAGCACAAGCGTAAGCTTAAGCATAAGGACAAGCATAAGCACTAGCGTATAAGCATTAGCCCAGACTAAACTGTACAATACAAACGAAAGAAACAACTTAGATTTCTTTATTGAATTGCATTATATTAAATTCACCTCGTCAACTTATATAGGCCTATCATCAGCATTAGTCAATACGATAAGATATATATGCAGTACAACTGTAATTTGATAATGATGCCTCAATACGACATTCAGAAGTGCACATAAAAGCCTGGCATGCATGCAGCAGGAAACATTAAACCATTATTAACAGAGTGGAACAGATAAGTATACCATGTTTCACGAGTTGGCCTCAAGTTCGATTCGACCTGTATACGGTTGTGTATAGCTTATATATTATGTGTATATGGCCTCAAACAGAGAAGGGTGCCCGATATGTAGTACTTTAGGTTGATAGGTAAGGTAGGATCGAAGTTAAAGGACCTGGCAGTCATTAGTTATACGTTATACACCGAAAACTCTAGTGGATAGCTGAACTTCTAAGCGAGAGGTCGGGGTTCAAATCCCCGCCAGGGCGTGTAACGCCGTGTATACATCTATTGCGAGATTCGGGTCGACTATATGCGTCTCTATAGCCAACTCAGCTTTAATAAATACACTGACCCTACACTGTAAAATGAAACCGTATAATAACGTGATGTTCGCGGGTACTTAAGCCGTATTTTTCAGGCGGGACGCTCGTAATGATAAGAACGTGGTCAAGTACCGCTAAATAACGGAGCAAATCCGTTTTTTGTATATGCAAACCCCCACCAAGCCGTAGCAGCATAGACCATTCGGGCCACCGTTGTAGCTCGAACCATAAGCCATGACTCGCGCCCGGGCGGACGGGCGGCCGGTCGGCCAGCCGGCGGTCAAAGGTGATTGTACCCTCAAATATCACACGCCTAGTCTTTGTGTTCAAGAATGTGAGTAAGCAAGAAAGTAAGTAAGTATCAATCTATTATGCAGTCTATCTATCCATCCAACCAAGCCTCGTCAATCCATCTATCCATCTAACTATATTTCAATTTATCTGCATGCCTATCTGCCTATCTGTCTGTCTATCTGCCTGTCTGTCTATCTGTCTGCCTACCTATTACAGAATATACTTACTAACTTACTTACTTACCTGCCTGCCTGACTGTCTGTCTGCATGTCTGTTTGCCTGCCTGTCAGCCTGTTTATCTGCCTGCCTGTCTGCTTCTCTGTCTCTCTGTCTGTCTACCTGTCTGTCTGTCTGCCTGCCTGCCTGTTTGTCTGTCTGCCTGTCTGTCTGTCTGTCTGTCTGTCTGTCTGATCCATGCGCTCATGATTCACGTCACGTCAAGGGGTCCTGTCTGTCTGAGCCATAGACTCTGAGCGTATCTGTCGAGCAGCATCTGTTTCGTTGCGTCTGTCTCTCTATGTCTCTGTCTGTCTCTGTCAGTCTCTGTCTGTCTCTGTCAGTCTCTGTCTGTCTCTGTCTGTGCCTGTCTGTCTATCCTGTTATCTCGTCTTTTAAGCAGATCCGTCTCTTTCTTACGGCGGAGTCGAAAGAGTCACGGCTTCAGACGGGGAAGGGGGAGTCTAATGATTCGGGAGAGACTTCAGATCATCGACAGTCTATGGAGGATAAGCATGCATGCAATGCAATGCACGCAGGCAGTCGCCAGGCCTTCAACGATAATTAGACGGCTAGACCAGCAAAAGCATAAGCATGTACACAAGCATAAGCAAAAGCACAAGCACAAGCACAAGCATAAGTAAAAGCATAAGCATAAGCACAAGCATCATGAGCGTAAGTACAAGCCCATCATAAGCATAAGTAAAAGCATAAGCATAAGCAAAAGCACAATCATGAGCACAAGCATAAGTAAAAGCATAAGCATAAGCACAAGCATGAGCATAAGCACGAGCCTATCATAAGCATAAGTACAAGTATAAGCATAAATAAAAGCATAAGCAAAAGCACAAGCCTATCATAAGCACAAGCATAAGCGTTAGTTTAAGCATACGCACAAGCACAAGCATAAGCATAAGCACAAGCGTAAGCTTAAGCTTAAGCACAAGCATAAGCACTAGCGTATACAAGCATTAGCTCAGACCAAACTGTACAATACAAACGAAAGAAACAACTTAGATTTCATTATTGAATTGCGTTATATTAAATTCACCTCGTCATCTTCTATATAATCAGCATTTATAAGTCTAGGAAATACACCGACGGTCTACAATAGTCAATACAATACGATACAGTACAATTGTAATTTGATAATGATGCCTATAATATATACAACATTCAGAAGTGCACATGGAAGCCTGGCATGCATGCAGCATGCAGGAAACATTGTACTTGAGCTTAACGAAACTTTTTCATATCGAAGATGATTAGTGTCGGGGGCAGAAAGCAACCTCGTACTCCACGTTTATATTGCGACCGAGCCACCCGCAGTAAAGATCCGAGAAATGAAACATTAAACCATTATTAACAGAGTGGAACACAATAGGTTTCGACTTTCAGGAATTGGCCTCAAGTTCTGCACGACCTATATACGGTTGTGAACTTATATTATATGGCCTAAATAGAGAAGGGTGCAACTCCGCCACTGTTTGTACTATGACAGTGCCAGTCCCAAGCCGCGATAAAGGTGGAGGGCGACGCTAATGATCTTTGTTATCACACAGAGTCGTTAAACTGAAACTACTACTACTATATATAGAGAAGGGTTCCCGATAGTACTCCAGTTTGATAGGTAAGGTATAGGGTCGAGGTTAGAGGTCAGTCATTCGATACGCTAAACACTATAGAAACTCAAGTGGTTAGCATGCTGAACTTTAAGCGATCTAGAGGTCGAGGTTCAAATCTCCGCCATGCATGCAGGGCTTACATCTATTACGAGATTTTGGATCGACTATATGGCGTCCCTATAGCCACACTGTCAGTTATAATATTAGACGGTGAGGGATAAGGCACAAGCCCCCATATGCCGAGGCTAAACAAATTGAAGTCGCTAAGCCGTCATACTCATGGCTAGCTTATTAAGCGACCACTTTCCTTTTTCTCGTATGTATAAATTGATATATATCATAAATTCAATATAATAATCAGAACCGCGAGTCCTCGCAAGCTGTAGTAGAGTCCTTGACCTGTCGCCATAATGTTCAAGGTCTTTGCTAAGATGAGTCAGCATTTCTGCCAATATTGATATATGTCTTGTGATCATTATATGCGGAGTTTCATTGCTAACCGTGGAATTGAGCTTTCAATGCATTTGAAAATACGGCTGACTGGGCTGAGTCACCGCAGAATAAGCATAAACGCAGGGCAACAGCTGAACGCATGCATGGCGTCAATACATCGGCATTTCATGGGGCAAAGCGAGTTCGAGTAAACTCGTCAGTTTGAGTACAATCTATAAAGCACAAGCACAGCGAGACATACAGACAGACACACTGCTGACGAGACTCAGACACAAATGTCTCTGAATACACAGACATCAGAGAAATACAAACAGACAGACAGAAAAATAGAGACAGATAGACAAAGAGATATAGTGAGATAGATAGACAGACAGACATCGTCATTATTGGTCAAGTCTGTCCCTCTCCTGAACAAAGACAGACAGACCGACATGCAGACAGACAGACAGACAGACAAATAGAGACAGATAGACAACGAACTAGTGAGATAGATAGACAGACAGACATCGTCATTATTGGTCAAGTCTGTCCCTCTCCTGAACAAAGACAGACAGGCTGTGTGCCTGTCAGACTTTGTTCACACAGACAGACAGACACACAGACACATCGACAGACAGACAGACACACAGACAAACAGACAGACAGACCTAGAAGGACGATCGAAAGACTAGCAGGACAAGAGTAGCCTGAGTCTTATGTAAACACAGCTGTTGGTCAGACAGCATGACCTAAATAGGCGTTCGAATGATTGCGCCTTTGTGTTGCGTACGGGACGTACGTTGAGCGGCGCTCATTATTCCACCAACAGGACAATCGCACGGGGTAGGAAAAAATATGCCGATCGATGACACACTGTCGACACTTTCTCATTGGCTCATTTATTATTATTTTAAGATTTGGCGACGAAGATCTTAAACCGATATTAAGTATACATTACGCTGCCTCGTGTGAAATGTACTTTCACCAGCACTAAGGTCAGAGGTCGCCGAGAACAGTTGCGAGGGTTAAACTATTAAAACTAACAACCACCGTCCAGCCTATCGCACGCCGTGCAGGTCTTGGGTGCATTAGGCATTGATTAGTGTTAAGATTAGGCTAACGAATGATTAAAGTGGAGGGTCAGTGCTTAAATATGACGCCACCAGCGTAAATTCTCACTAGGCCTACACTCGGTGCAGTTTACCAATTCGTTTTAATGCAAATAGCGCAAGTTATTCTGTACGACAGAAGCCACGCAAATACGTAACATCATCTCATCCTACCACGGGGAGCTGCTTATATATATATATATATAATTATATATATATATATATTATATATATATATATATATATTTATTTATTTATTTATATGTATATATATAATCTCTATACTATAGGTTCATGCATAGTTATTTGTAAGTATCAACATGAATATATATAATTATATATATATATATATATAATATATACATACCACTCTATTATAGTTCAAATAGTGGTATATATATTCCACTCTAATAATAGTCCAATAGGTCCTTGCGTATATAATTATATATATATAATTATATAAGTAGGTGCCCATGCATATGTATATTTATGTTTACTATGATAATAAAGCTAATTTTTATATAATTTCTACATATATATATAATATTATATATATATATATATATATATATATATATATATATATATATATATATAAATCCAACGAAGGACGTGTGGACCCACAGTGTTGCGCATTACGCATGTGCATGATTTATGTAGCACGTGAGGCCATGAAAGCTCTCAGCGACCGAGACATAAAGATGTCTGCTGCAGTCGCAACGACGACACAAGACGAACAGTTCGGCTAATGCAGCCCCGTCGCCTCCGTCATGTGTGCTGCACCGTCTAATATGTAGGCACGCATGCATGAATGTGTCATGCATGAAGAGCATGCAGGGAGCGAGGGAGGGAAGGAAGTAGGAGGGAGGGCGTTCAGGGAGGTAACTAGGGAAGGAGGGAGGGCTTTCCGAGGTAGGACGATATCCCTGGACTCACATATATAATGTTTAATTGAATCGAACAAATCTTTTGGCGACAGATTTATGGAGTAAGAGTGTGACGGAACCGGTTCCTCTATGTAAGGCTGTATAAGTTGCGTGGTGCATTTCGTATGCAAGGCTCTATATTACATTAGGGGAGGGATAGTCTAGTGGTTAACTCTCAGCTGAGAGGTCCGGGGTTCAAGTCCTGCCAGGTTAGAAGTTCGCTTCGAGATTTCGGCTCCACCAGCGCCCCCTATATATAGCCAACTTACCTATAATAAGTGCACTGACCGTATACGCTGTGAATGGGAAGATAACGAGGTCAAGGAGAGGATTGGACACTCGCCGCCCTCATATGCCGAGTCTGAGAAATTGAAGACGCTAAGACGTCAAACCCATGGCTGCCTCTATGGACTATAGCTGAATGGACTGCTCTTCTTTCTTAGTTATAAACTCCGCAACTGCTCGCACTATGGCAGTGCCAGTCCCAGGCCTGTACAAAGGAGGAGGGCGCCGTTAATGATCATTGTCACCACACAGTGTCATTAAATTGAAACTACTTCTTAGTTATATTCACGCGTTTAATAAATCTTAATATAATGAGGAGAATGACAACGATGACGATGATGATGATGATGATGATGATGATGATGATGATGATGATGAAGGTGATGATGATGATGAAGATTATGATGATGATGATGATGATGATGATGATGATGATGATGATGATGATGAGTATGATGATGATGTTGATGATGATGATGATGATGATGATGATGATGAATGATGATGATGATGATGATGATGATGATGATGATGATGTTGATGATGATGATGATGATGATGATGATGATGAAGATGATGAAGATGATGAAGATGATGAAGATGATGATGAAGATTATGATGATGATGATGATGACGATGACGACAACGAGATGAGGATGATGATGACGGTGATAACGGTGACGATGATGATAAAATTAATTTAACGCGCAGGTATAGGCCTATTCCCGTAATGTTTGTGCAATTGCACAGTGCATATTATAGCACGATGCGCCGCAATTAACATTCATTCAACATTCACAAGCTTTATTGCTCACCAACCAAATACAAGTTCATGTATTTAGTGGAATGGCTGGGATTCAATGCCTGACAGATCAGAAAAACGTTTCTAAGTTTCTGTTGCACTTATAAACTTTTTGAACATAATTATTCAGTCAATGGGAAGATCAGACGGCGTGAGAGGAAAAATTGGCCAACCACCCTCGGATTATTATGTCGAAATAAAGTCTTGCACGAAACTTGCTCAGTGCCATATACTGTGTGCGCTGCTGAACTGTGGAAGGATCCATGGCAATATCACATGCAGTTGCGTCTTGCTATTATAGTATTTTATTGTATTGTAAGTAAGAGCAGAGAAAGTTGATAAATCTGTGGTAGCGCCTGTCAGTATAGGCTCCTTGAAGGGGCGCTATATAAATTTTTGGAATGAATGAGTATAGGTCGATGTCTTGTAAAAATTGTGTATTCATAGACGACTGCAGAATCCCCATTGAAAGCCACTGGCTTACGCAATAGAGTTATACAGACTGTCAGATGAAGGACCTGATATCTGCCACATTAGGGTGTCCAGAAAAAAGTCCTTACGAAGTCGAAAACACGAGAAAGAATTAACCAATTTCAACATTTATTGTCCAAGATCTGATCATTTTGCTTTGATTTTTGCAGATTTCGTTTTTCCTGACCTTGAAATGACCTTGAATGACCCCGAATTTGGTGTCTATATTTTACCCGAATGTAGCCCTCATCGAGACAAACAAATAACAAAAAGTTCATCCAGATCAGACTCTTTGTTAATTTTTTTGTGATAAAAAGAGTAAATCGACAATGGACCCAAGTTCCAAGAACCGAGCTTGGGCGCCTTCAATCCTGGGAATTTAAGTAGGGTATGTTTGGGGGCTTTGTGGGACCTCAGGATAACATTTTAAAATTCTGTAAAATTATTATAGACAATATATGAATAGAATAATGGGAAAAATAGGGAATGGGTGGTTTCTGCAATGTATCATTTTCAGGACACCCCTACTGCCACATGCATATTCCAGACAGTTGGACCAACCACAGCGAAGCTTATGTTATAGAACTACAGATAACTATAATAGAACTACTGTAACATAGGACTATAATTATATGAAATGCGATAACAGATGATTTATCTACGTAGTATAATACACTTAAACTTACGCTGATATGAAAATCCACGGATATGCATATATACATAATATATACATATATATACACATATAATAAATGAAATATATATGCGTAATTATATAATAAATATAATATATACAGGCCGCGGACGGTTTGTTTTGAAACGTGATATGAAATGAAATAGCGATGACTGATAGAGTTGCGCCATGTATCCGCCTCATAGAAGGCAAATCCTGTGGATGTGAACGTGGCTCTCATAATATATTCTGCACTCATGTCTGATGCATGTCTTATATATTCACCATGTCTAGATAGAAGCACGTGATGTAATTTAATGGGAGCTAATGCAAGGTATAATGCATATTGCATGGTAAATTAATGTTGTGTAATGCAACGCAATGATAAACCAAAGTTTTCATGCACAGTAAATTAATGCAATTTAATGTAATTTAATGTAAGGTAATGCACAGTAAATCAATGAAATTTAATGTAATTTAGTGAAAGGTAATGCACAGTAAACTTATGCAATTTAACGTAAATTAATGTAAAGTAATACATAGTAAATTAATGCAGTTTAAAGTAATTTAATGTTATTTAATGTAAGGTAATGCATTGTAAATCAATGCAATTTAATGTAATTAATGTAAGGTAATGCATAGTAAATCAATGTAGTTTAATGTAATTTAATGTAAGGTAATGCAGAGTAAATCGCTGTAATTTAATGCAATTTAAATAATTTAAATTACATTAAACTACAGTGATTTAATCTGCATTACCTTACATTAAATTACAGTGATTTACTCTGCATTACCTTACATTAAATTACATTAAATTACATTGATTTACTATGCATTACCTTACATTAAATTACATTAAACTACAGTGATTTACTATGCATTACCTTACATTAAATTACATTAAACTACAGTGATTTAATCTGCATTACCTTACATTAAATTACATTAAATTACAGTGATTTACTATGCATTACCTTACATTAAATTACATTAAATTACAGTGATTTACTCTGCATTACCTTACATTAAATTACATTAAACTACAGTGATTTAATCTGCATTACCTTACATTAAATTACATTAAACTACAGTGATTTAATCTGCATTACCTTACATTAAATTATTTAATGTAAGGTAATGCAGATAAATCAATGCAATTTAATGTAATTTAGTGTAGGGTAATGCACAGTAAATAAATTTAATTTCATGTAATTTAATGTAAGATAATGCACAGTAAATTTATGCAATTTAACGTAAATCAATGTAAGGTAATGCATAGTAAATGTAAGCAATTACTTTATGTAATTTAGTGTAACTGTAAGGTAATGCATAATAAATTTATGTAATTTAATGTAAGTTAATGAAAGGTAATGCATTGTAAATTAATGTAATTTAATGTGACTTAATGTAAGGTAATGCGTAGTAAATTAATGTAAATTAATGCAATTTAATGTAATTTAATGTAAGGTAATGCAGATTAAATCACTGTAGTTTAATGTAATTTAATGTAAGGTAATGCATAGTAAATCACTGTAATTTAATGTAATTTAATGTAAGGTAATGCAGATTAAATCACTAAAGTTTAATGTAATTTAATGTAAGGTAATGCATAGTAAATCACTGTAATTTAATGTAATTTAATGTAAGGTAA
The DNA here is from genome assembly GCA_020284085.1 of Aporrectodea caliginosa. Taxonomy (NCBI): domain Eukaryota; kingdom Metazoa; phylum Annelida; class Clitellata; order Crassiclitellata; family Lumbricidae; genus Aporrectodea; species Aporrectodea caliginosa. The sequence goes on along the minus strand of JACEVL010000114.1, from coordinate 223,552 downwards.
TGCAGATTAAATCAATGTAATTTAATGTAATTTAATGTAAGGTAATGCAGATTAAATCAATGTAGTTTAATGTAATTTAATGTAAGGTAATGCAGATTAAATCACTGTAGTTTAATGTAATTTAATGTAAGGTAATGCATAGTAAATCAATGTAATTTAATGTAATTTAATGTAAGGTAATGCAGAGTAAATAATGTAATGTGATGTAATTTTATGCAATTTAATGCATAGTAAATTAATGCAATTTAATGTAATTTAATATATGGTAATGCACAGTAAATCAATGTAAGTCAATGTAATTTAATGTAATTTAGTGTAAAGTAATGCACAGTATATTAACGCAATTTAATGTAAGATGATGTAAGTTAAGGAAACATTTTGCACAGTAAATTGATGCATTGTAATTTAATTTAACATAATTTAATGTAGATTAATGTAATGTAACTTAATTCAATGTCAGGTAATGCAATGCATGGGTAAAGTAAATGCGAATCGATTTAGTGTAATAAAATTAAATTTCATATGATTTAATCTAATGTAATTGATCATGTATCAGATAATGTAATGCATATTAAATCCAATAATTAAAATTATGCTTCATTCTAAGTTTAATGTGATTTGATATAATGTTATTAAATTTAAAGTAACTTAATTTAATGTGTCTTAAAATGCACTGCATACTAAATTAAGGGAATGCATTGCAATTTTAATCATGTAACATAGATCTAACAATACGACAATTTATATAGCGCCGCATTTAATAGGCTACATTAGAGTATCAGTTTCCGGTACAAATGCTAAGACTAAGTGCTAAGACTAAAGTCCTAAGACTAAGTGCTAAGACTAAAGTCCTAAGACTTAGAGAACATATGGACTTTCAATGGCCCGATTCTTCTGCATGTTATTAATAGACCTAGTCGTTATAAAATTTCGCACACCCTCACACGAATGCCCTTATGCGCCAAATATAAATGTTTAAATATAGTAGTCCAATAACCTGGATGTTTTAAGCCTTTAAGGCTTCTGAAAGGGTCCTCGACCATGGCTGTGTATACAGAAGAGATCAAAATTAATGGTTGTGTCTCGAGTTAAAAGAAGAGTCTGTAACCCGAGCGAGCTAAATGAGTCGAGTTAGGCTAGAGCAGAGACAATGTTTGCACTGTATCATAACTGGACGACAGTGTATTAATAGATCACAAGTAGTTTTAGGTAACAGGGAATTTTTTGAGGTTCCCCTCATCTTTCCTACGAGTTTCATTTTTCTATTTCGGGCAGGGGTGCGTGTTATAATTATATTCCAATTGGCAAGCATGCTAGACTCTCAACCTAGATGTTGGGGGTTCAAATCACCACCAAATACATGCAAGCACACATTCATACTAGGGGTCTGCGGGTATACCCGTACCCGCGGGTTTACCCGTGCCCGACCCGTACCCGCGGGTCGGGTACGGGTCGGGTAGACAGTTTACGGATCGGGTCGGGTACGGGTAGGAGCATTACGGGTACGGGTATACCCGGCTTTACCCGTACCGAACTGAAATTTTGGGGTTACATGTAATAGTGAGTCTTGCACCTTGACAGACTTATTATAGCTGACGGTATCCTATGTAAGTACCATATCCTTCTGTTGATCTATGGACTTGCTCCTTAGTGTGCTTAACATTCGCTTTATAGATGCTCAATTTACAGTGACAAAATGACGTCTTTCCATTAACACAATCCAATCGTAGAGTTTTTACATCTATAGATCTATTTCATCTGAGTTTCAGTTCCGAATCCATAAAGCAGGTTCACTGTCATCATCATTCTCGTTGTCGTTGTCGTTGTCGTTGTTATTATTATTATAATTATAATTATTATTATTATTATTATTTTATTGCTGTGATTATCACCATGATCATCAGATTATTAATACTAGTACTACATGCTTTGCAAGACTATTGGACTAGGATTATGGGAAGGCCTATTAATTACGCGGCGGGTACAGTACGGGTACGGGTATACCCGCGGGTACGGGTCGGGTTGGGTAGTAATTTTGAGTACGGGTCGGGTACGGGTACGGGTAACGGTCCTGTGTTACGGGTACGGGTCGGGTAGCAAAAATGCTCTACCCGCAGACCTCTAATTCATACATAAATACATGCATATGTGCATGCATGCATACATAGATGCATGCAACATATCATAGTTGCTAAAAACGCTTTTTTTCGTTTTTTATTCTTTCTAAAAATCTCGTTTCTTCGTTTTTTATTCTTCGTCACGTTTTTTCGATTTTTTTTATTTTTATGTAACTTTACTTGATTATTTACTGTCTGTTATTACTTTATTTTAATTAAATTTTTCTCTGATGTCCCTTACGTTGTCTCCGTACTTTCAGCTTATTTATTTCACTAAACTTATTTAATGTCATTATTTGAGAAATAAATAGCACAGTACAAGAATTAAAATTTATAAAAGTTACTGAATTTCTAAATTATCCAAAATACGAAATGTTGTCTTTGTACGCAGTAATCTCCGATTGACTTATAAGCTGACTGATATTATTCCATATCAAATTTTTATAATTATACATGTAAGTAAAAATTGTAAGTACAATTTTTAATTAAGTACACTCTATAGTTGCGAAGTTTAGTTTTTTTAATGTGTTAGTCTATATCAGCATGGACTTATGTGGACTTAAGTTAACAAATTAATAACAATTTAAATTTGAAAAGATTTCAATATTTTTAATTTCTCAATTTCTTATAAAACCAAACTTATTAAAAAATAAAATAATTGTTGTAGAGTAATGCTACTTACTGTTTAGGCCTACTAACAAAGAAGAGATCAAAATTAATGTTTGTGTCTCGAGTTAAAATAAGAGTCTTGTGTTATTTGCTGATTATAATTAAATTGTTTAAACAAGGTTTTTAATTTTAAAGCAGTACATGATGTAACAAAGTCAAATTATTTTCTTCATTAATTTTAAAATGCAGTACAACATGTAACAAAGTCAAATTATTTTCTTTTCTTTTTTCGTTTTCCCCGATTTTTTAATAAAAGACGACGTTTTTTCCGTTTTTATTCAATATCTACTGTTTTTAACAACTTTGAAACATACAAATATACAATTTGATACATAAAATATACATACAAACATAAATGTAGACACACATATGACATCCATACATAGCTACATATATATATAGGCATATATGTGCAAACATACATATATGCATACATACATACACACATACATACATGCATACATACATACATATACGCATGGATAATAGTGTGGCCCAAACTTACACGGGGAAATAATTTTTGTTGAAACATGCTGCTCCACAAGGCTGCCCTTGTTCCACTTGACAAGAAGACTATGTGGTGAAAAAATTGAAGAGATCTGAGCATGTTTAGAGGTCGCGCCATTTTGACACTTTTTTGTAGGAATCGCAAAAACCGCATGCTTGGGTTTTGGAACTTGGTTCCATTGTCGATTTACTCTTTTTATCACAACAAATTAATGAGGAGTCCAATTTAGATGAACTTTTACTGTTTATTTATCTCGATGAGAGCTATATTTTTATTAAAATATAAATGCTAAATTCAGGGTCGTTCAAGGTCATTTCAAGGTCATTAGAAACAAAATCTAACAAAAATCGAAGAAAAATGATCAGATCTCAGCCAATAATTGTTGAAATTGGTTAATTTTGTCACGTAACTAAGGATGAGTTACAGACACAGACACAATACCTGCTGCAACTTGTCTCCAGTCATCACACAATGATTTCTTTTTCGACAAGAGCAAAATGAAATAATCGCGGTTTTCGCGTTTTCCGGCACTTCAATGACGGTTATATATGCAGACTGGAAACTACTTTCATAGTAAAAATTATATTGCATTACAAATTATTTGCATTTAATGCACTCTGACTAAGCAGTAACACTGCGGCATATATTTTTATTAGGCTGTTCAACGTTCAAAATAGTAACTACCTTGCTATTCAAAATGATACATGTCTTTTTACGCTTCATACTATATAATGTAAAAGTGTGCAAAAGGCGCGACCTCTAAACATAGTTCAATCTGTCCAAATTTTTGCATACAGGATTATCTTTTCATGTGTAACAAGGGCAGCCTTGTGGAGCTAAACATTTCCAACTTTTGTTATTTTGGGCCACCGTAATGGATAAGCAATCATGCCTTTGTGTATGTTTAGGTGTACCTGTTTGCTAGAACGTACGTGCAAATGTATATGCTTGTATGTATGCATATAGGATGCTTTGGATCCAGGGTCTGGTCCAGGGCAGTGGCCATACGAGTTCATGAACCATATGCAAATAAGGAGGAAACGACAGCTGCCGCTGTTGATACTGATGATGATGTTGCAGAGGCTGGGAGAGCCATGGCTCATGGGTCTCGATTAGAATGATTTATTGCGATGTCGTGGCGGCAATTGGCACCGACGGACAGGGGTAATATCGAATGGGCTCAGCGGGCGGGAAATAGGAGATGGAGGAGGAGGAGGAGGAAGAAGAAGAAGAAGATGAGAAGGAGGCAGAGAAGGAGGAGGAAGAGAAGAAGGAAGAAGAGGAAAGGAGGAGGAAGATGAGGAGGAGGATAGAAGGAGGAAGAGAATGAGGAGGAAGAAGAGGGAGGAGAAGGAAGAGAAAGAGGAGAAGGATGCAGAGAATGAGGAGGAGAAGCAGGAGGAAGAAGTGGAGGAGAAGGAGAAGAAAGAGGAGAAGGAAGAGAGAAGAAGGAAAACAATATGGAAGAGGAGGAGGAGAATGAGGAGGAAGAGAGAACGAGAGAGGAAAGGAGGCAAAGGAGGAGGAGGAGGAGAAAGGAGAGGAGAAGGTGTAAGAGGACGTAGAGAGGAGCTCATGAGGAGGAGGAATAAATATAAGAAGAGCAGAATGAGGAAGAAGACAAGGAGAAGGATAAAGTGGAAAAGGAGGAGAAGTGGAGCTGAAGAGAAGGAGGAAAGGCACAAAGGAGAAGGAAAGAATGAGGAGAAGCTGGAGGAGAATGCGATGGGGAAGAGTGGGAGGACATGGAGAAACAAAAGGTTTAAGAGGAGGAAGAAAAAGATATGGTAAAAAGGAAGACAAGGAGGAGATGGAAAATGCTTAAAGGAACACAGAACAGGAGAACGTGCACAGGATGGCGACAGAAGAATTAAATGTACATCAGAGAAGAAAGAAGAGAGAAGGTGACAGGTATGGAGAAAGAGAGGGAATACGAGTGGAAGGAAAGCAGACAGACAGACAGACAGACAGACAGACAGACAGACAGACAGACAAAGAAAGAGATAACAAGGGAGACAGTTAAGGATAACTGCAGTGAGAGAGAGATATATCAGTGGGGAGAGAAAGTGAGAGACAAGAGAGAGAAAGGGAGAGAGAGACAGGTGAACGGGAAGAAGGGAGGCAATGGATAGAAGGAAATGGAGATAGAGAGTGGATGGGTGGGAAGACTGAGAGGGTTGGAATGGTGAGGACAGAGACAGGAAGAGGAAGGAATGGAGAGACAGAGGCGGAGGCGGGAAGAGAGCTTTGGGTGGAGAGGGGAAGAGAGGGATAGGGAGCGGATGGTTAGCTGTGCAGATGAACGGATTAATGGATGAATCTTGTCGAAATCCCACCGGATGCTATGAATGGAAATGAGGATCGTATTTTGTGTCGAGAGAGATACAGGCAGACAGACACCGAGAGAGACAGGCAGACCAACACCGAGATATACAGGTAGAGAGATAGCATGCAGATTAGTTAGAGAGAGAGAGACAGACAGACAGACAGACAGAGACATAGAAGAGAAAGACAGAGACAGGGACAGAGATAGGAGAGCGAGAGAGAAACATGACAAAGACAAGCAGAAGGACAGCAGAAGAGACTGACAGATACAAGACAGAACGAGACAGAGACAGATATATGCCAGATATATGGCTGCATCGGCCGCATGCAGGACAATTATTCAGAACATATAATATATATAACGATTTGAATGAAGAGAATGGCTATAGATCGCCATGGCAACCATCGACCTGGGAAACCATATAGAGATAATAAAACCATGCTTTCCATGAATGGAAAGATAATGGGGTTTAAAATCCGTGGCCTCAGCAAGATATTTCCCTCCACACCTCGTATAGCACATTTGGGGTTAACCAATGACAAGGAGGGTTATCAAACGGGTTCATAAACTTGAAACTGAGATAATTTGAATTTGTCGAATTGCATGACTCAATCCGGGCATTTGCATTTTGCACCCATGACCTTGAAAATCCTCAATTCGTCATCTGCTATCGTGTTATATCTGCATGAAATATCTGGGGTAGACAGCTATAAATTTTATGTACAAGGGTACTGTGGAGGAATGAGAATTTGCAGTGTATACCCTTATTCGTAACCATTATCCGTTAAACCCTATAGCTATCAATCACTCCATGACAATGCCGATTATGGGAGCAACTAAAATTGCAATTACGATTGCAGTGACGATTGCGTCAACAATGACTAAGTTGCAATAGCAATAGCGTCGCGATAGCAGTAACAATAGCAATTGCAATCAGGAGCGTATAACTAGCGTTGGGCTTGGAGGCTTAAATCCCCAAAACGAATCTGAAGCCCCAAAATAAATCAAGCCACGGCCCCACTATTATAGGCTGGTGCTACACCGCACTCGCCATGTTCAAGGTTTAAAGCCCCTAACAAAAAGTCCTAGTTACCTCACTGATTGCAATAACAATAGCGATTTCGATTGCAATGACAATATCGATAACAATTGCAACAACAATAGCGATTGCGATAACAATAACGACTGCAATAATAATAATTACGATAGCAATGGCTGTTCCAATAACAATTACAATAACAATAGCGATTGCAATAACAATAACGACATCAATAATAATAACAATAACGACTGCAATGACAATCCCGATAACGATTGCAATAGCAATAGCAATAACGATTCCAATAACGATAGCAATACCGACTGAGATAGCAACAACCATAATAGTAAAAGCAACATCAAATATAACAATAATTTCTTATAATTTAGGAAAAGCAATGCATACCTTCAGCCTATAGATCGTCAGTGGAACTGTTGGTGTAGACGCAGTGACAGAATTCGTTGACTGTTGAGCTGCATGAAACAAAAACGAAGACTATTTAAACCAAATATAAATTCAGAGAAGGAATGTTAACTTTATGATAACAATGGTTGTCGCTATCATCATAATCATCATTGCCATATTGACGCGAATCATCTTCGTCATCATTAGAGTATAGTCGTCGTCATCATTCTCTTCTCATCGTCGACGTCGTTGTTAATTTTGATCATCATCATCGTCGTCGTCATCATCATCATCATCATCGTCATCATCGTCATCATCATCATCAGCAACAGCAGCAGCAACAGCAGCAGCAACAGCAGCAACAACAGTGACAGCAACAACAACAACAACAACAACAACAACAGCAACAACATTATCATTATCATCATCATCATCATCATCATCATCATCAGCATCATCATCATCATCATCAACATCAACAGCAACAACAGCAACAGCAACAACAACATCATCATTATCATCACTGTCACCATCATCAACATCGCCATCATCATAATTTGCAGTAGCTTATATAGTTATAGCGACTATTTTCTCAGTCTATCAACCTAAATAGCTGTATGCAGTCTGTCTGTCTGTCTATATATATATCTGTATCGCTCTCTCTGTCTCTGTCTCTCTGTTCTGTTTCTTTCTCTCAGCTGCTCATCTCCAACCAGTGAATCTGCTGCAAGCGTATACAGTCAGTCGACTTAACTCAAGCAACAAGACATAGTTTGAGATAGATTTCTGCTGACGCAGTGAAATGGTGACCTCATTAACAGCCAGCAGGTCAGACAGACTTATAACAGTCAATATGTTGTAAGCACGCGTCTCGTATAATTATATAGGCCTACGCTCTATGTATTATGCACCAGGCAGCTTAAACGATGCATATACCTGGTCTGAATATATATACATATAAGAAGAGCAGTCCCTTAAGCTGTGAGAGGCAGCCATGGGTATGAAGTGTTAGCGACTTCATTTTTCTTATCCTCGGCGTATGAGGGAGGGTATCCAGTCCTCTCTTTCACCTCTGGTCTTTCCGCCGATAGTGTACGGTCAGTGTACTCATTGTATATAGCTGAGTTGGCTAGGGGCGCAGGGGGAGCAGAAGTGTCGAATTCCATCAGGAAGAATTTATATATGCACGTTTATAAATTTAGAAAGAGCGAGGGAAGGAGAGGCAGAGAGGGAGAGAATGGAAGATGAAGAGGGAGAGGAAGAGATAGAGAGGGGAAGAGGGGTATATAGATTGTGATCTATAAACCCTCTTTATAGATAGACTTGAATATACGACACTCGGGGTTTAACCCTACAGTTGCAGAATCCATCGATTTAAAATTAAGACCTTTTTGCAAATCGTCCAGATGTAATGAGATCTGCCATGCAGTGGTCCATGTCTATATAATTATGTATATGAGGGTGGACCCGCATGATGTCTACTAACAG
>JACEVL010000114.1:207500-210000 GCA_020284085.1 Aporrectodea caliginosa | reverse complement strand
AAAGCCTCCAAGGAAACTTAATGACACATGAAATTGTAATCAACGGGTTTCAGCGAAAAAGCGACATGGCTATAGATATATTGAGCACAATCAAACAGCGCGCGTTCCGTATCTATACGCGAGCCTTCGTAATGCTAACAACACATGGCCGCAAATTATATGAGGACTAGAGACAGAGCAAAGGACGCAGAGACGATTTGTATCCTATGATATCAAGCCAAGTTCCCTGAACACCTATAAATCGAACGCTCGTATACACACAGGCGTGCATTCGTTCGTATACGCCGTATTCGTGCGTAGATATTATATAGACGAACCGCTGCCACCCACCGATAATACTGTTGCCATACATATAAATATATTCATAATGCCACTCATACATCTGCATGAATTGTGGCCAACCATGTATTTAAGTATATATATATATATATATATATATATATATATATATATATATATATATATATATATATGCACGCACACAAGCATTATATACATATATATGCGATCATTTATTCATTTATTCGTACCCATCGCTTCCAAATGACTGGCATCAGGAACCATTATATATATATATGTATGTATGCATGTATGTGTAATTGTGTGTGTGTATATATATATATATATATGTATATTTGCACATTCATATGTGTATAATAATGTGCACCAATGCATACATTGTGCTATATACATGGAGCTGAACTGGATGAGTGCATAGTAGTACAAAGGCCCTCTGGTGACTGGATGACGTCGGTGGCGAATGATTGATGTCTCGATTCGATGCATCAACTGCGAACAAATACAAATAGGGATGGAGCGGATGAGGGTTCTGCAGCAGCAGCAGCAGCAGCAGCAGCAGCAGTCGAGATACGGAGACAGGCGTCCATCTCCAACCGTCGCATATTGTCTGTATATACAAGGCTGCAGAGGATGGATGCGGTTCCATCGGTTGCTGCAGCAGGGTCAGGGCGTCATGACGACCACCGTCCGTCGTGTTATTGCAACGGACCAGACCCCAGACGCTGTAGACGTCTAATAGGTTAGCTCTACATAGACACTGGAGGTCAGAGGTCATGAAAGATGTCTCGTGTGTCGAATGTATTAGACACTATGCATGTATGTATATGGCCATTTATATAGCGCCCTACAAGAAACTCACAAAGGTGGTAAATACTGCGGAGGGACTTCTAACATCAATTTCGTTGGTTCAGGCATGAATGGAGCATTAAAACAGCTTTTGCTTCAGCTAGGATTTGAACCATGAACTCTGGGTTGACAGTCGAGGATATTAGCCACTACTATATAGACATCGCAAACTCTGGGTTGGCAGTCCACATGGGCGTATTTAGGGGTGGTTTTACGGGTTCAAAGTCCAGAAATAAATGCATTAATGTTATTAAAAACTAAAAATTTAAAAAAATTCAATGGAAAACCCCGAAAACTTAAAACCTCTCGGAAATTGTTTCGTTGGTTCAAAAGAACAAGAAGAAGAAGAGCAGTCCCTGAGGCAGCCATGGGTATGAATTGTTAGCGACTTCATTTTCTTGGCCTCGGCATATGAAGATGGGTGGCCAATCATCTCCCTGGCCGTCTCATCTTTCCACATGATTGGAGCATACTGCAGCCTTAAAACATCTTTTTGCTTCAGTGAGGATTTGAACCATGAACTCTGGATTGGCAGTCTGCAGGCTATTATCCACTATAGGCATGGCAAACCCCAACGATTTTGTACACACACACACACACACACACACACACACACACACACACACACACACACACACACACACACACACACACACACACACACACACACACACACACACACACACACACACACACACACACACACACACACACGCACACACACACACATAGAAAGTCGACGAGTATAGCTTGCCTGCATATCATTTAGGTCACAGTGATGCATCGCCAAAGAACATGTATACACGCAACATGAGACATCACATCTGAAACATGTGGGCATATTCGCCATGTATTATACCGCGTGTGTCCCATATCTGGTGTTTAATTCGCAATATAATACGAACTGGTCAACCCTAAGCAGGTCCTTGACACAGTTTGAAGCTATACATAGATTGGTCTGCCATTGGCTGCATTTTCATAATGAAGTGTATGCATACGAACAGCGTGATACAGGATATATAAGGGGCGTTTGGAGTTGATGCATCCGAGTACATTGACCCTCTGACCCCTGTATAAGAATGAAGAGAGAAAGGAAGGATGGAAAAATGGAAAGAAAGAAGAAATAAAGAGGGAAGATGAAATGAATGAATAGTAGAAGGAAGAAACGAAGGAAGAAAAGGAGACAGGAAGGAAGGAAGGAAGGAAGAAACAAAGGAAGGAAGGAGGAAGAGAAGAAGGAATAAGGAAGGAAGGAAGAAAGAGAGGAAAGAAGGAAGGAGGAGGAAGAAAAAAGGAGGAAGGAAGGAAGAATATAATGAAGGAAGGAATGAAGGGCAAGAGGAAGAAAAGAAGA
>JACEVL010000114.1:182500-205000 GCA_020284085.1 Aporrectodea caliginosa | reverse complement strand
TTTTCTGCGATGTGTCATTTTTATGGACTCCCCTACAGCATCGTGTATCAATATGGAGCTTTTTGCATCGTCTCCCATGGCTACGGCTCGATAACTTTATTAGTAAATATACAGGAACAACTGCTTGGACAACCGTTCTTTTAAATGCTTGAACAACTACTTAAACAGTTGTATACGGACAACTGTGGTATATATCACATGCGTGGACAACTGTAATGTTACTGCAAGCATGCACAACTGCATGAACATACTAATTGCATGCAGCTGCAGTCCACGCAGTTAATGGCTGTTGCATAGACGTGGACAGACGGCATCGACAACCGTTCTATTGAATGCTTGAACAGCTGCATGCAAGGACAACTGCATATATAATATATATAGACAACGACGGAGGAAACTGCATTATGGACAACTTTGTTATTAATGACATTGACAGTTGCAACTGCTAAGACAACAGCAACAAAAGAATGTGAACATCTGATTCACCACGCAACCATATACTAAACACTCGATAAGCAACAGCATGGACAACACACACATAAAATAATAAGCATTAACCGCCTCTAGGCTATATATAGAATGGATATGGATAATGATGCATACATGCGAGGGTGATTAGTATGCATGTGTGGACCAATACATATACACGGTATTGGAAAGTTTCTGTATTTTTACCGAAAATGTACGGGCAGCAGTGTTGCCCGTACTTCGTCGGTAAATCTACAGAGTTTCGGTAAAATTTTTACCGAAATCTTCGGTAAAATAACAGAGCTTCTGTAAAATATTTTACCGAAATCTTCTGTACAATTACATAGCTTCTGTTAAATACTTTACAGATTCTTTCTGTAAATTAGATTTTTCTGTAAATGATCTACCGATATCTTCTGTAATAATTTACAGATATGTTCGGTAAAGATACCGACTTTTCTGGAAAATAACTAGATTTTTTCTGTAATTTTAAGGAAATCTGAATTAATTTCTGTACTAATTAGCCTGTTAATATATCGGTTTTTCTGTAAATTTACAGCAGTACTGCACAGAAAAATAATTTTAATGGTTTTCTGTAATGTAATTATGAACTTTTTCTGCAAACATGTAATTTACAATTTGCACTCTCCGCTGGACAATATTAATATTTATGACGGATCAGATTAGTGCCTATGTAGTCAGTAGTAGGCTACATGTATACACCATGTAGGTTAAACTTTGTGAATTCTCTGCTAATGCTGTACATGTACAGGAGCTGCTCTGGCTTGATGCATTGATTTTCATCAGATGAACTGCCACATCTTTTAATGCAATCATCCATTATTAGGAAACACTATAATATATGGCTAAACAACGAAAAACTTTATAATTCCAAACATGAATTAACAATAATCATGATTCATATTCATATTTATTGCATGTTCATAATCTCAGGCCAACACGAAACTTAAAATGTTACATTTCTTCTTTTGTTCACACATCAATACAGTGTCCGTTCAGTCATTAAGAGGATTTATATATATTCCAGGACTTCAAATCTATTCAGGAGTGCTTCCGATCCCACACTGGCTAAATAGGAGTTTTAAGAGATTGGAACAGAGCACGGTGGACTAGCCTCTTGGCACTAGGCATTGTCACAGGGCCAGAGACCGAGAAAGTTCGTTGCTGCCTCTCTGGAGGTCCACAAACAAGGGACAAGAAGCTCGCCTGCGTTCGACATCCAAGGTGGAACAGCGGCTAGCTGCTGGTCCGTGCCAAACCAGATAAACCGGGTATAGGTATTAGATGGATTGAGCCTGAGGCAGTTGTGAAGCCTCCAAGGTTTCCATGACCTGGCTCAGACAGACAGACATACAGAGACAGAAATATAGACAGAGAGAAATAGACAGAATGACAGAGACATAAAAAGATAGACAGACAGACAGAGAAAGAAAGACAGGGAGAGACAGACATACAGAGGCAGAAAGACAACGAAAAAGGCAGAAAGTCAGAGACAGACAGAGGCAGAAAGAACGAGACAGACAGAGACAGAAAGACAGAGACAGAAAGTCAGAGAAAGATAGACAGACAGAGATAGAGACAGAGTACGACAAAAAATGAAAGACAAAGACAGACAGACAAAGAGAGAAACAGCAAACAGACACAAGGACAGTGACAAAGAGTTAGAGAAAGATAAACAGGCAGAAAGACATAAATAGACAGAGATAGATAGACAGAGAGATGCAGAAAGACAGAGACAGAAAGAGAAAGACAGAGAGAGAAAGAGAAAGACAGAAAGAGAAAGACAGAAAGAGAAAGACAGAAAGAGAAAGACAGAAAGAGAAAGACAGAGCCAGAAAGTCAGAGATAGACAGGCAGAAAGAGACAGACAAAGACAGATAAAGACCGACGGAAACAGAAAGACAAGCAGAATGACAGAGACAGACAGACAAAGACAGACAGAAAGTCAGAGATATACAGGCAGACAGAGAGATAGACAGGCAGAGAGAGACACAGACAAAGACAGACAGAGGCAGAAACAGAAGCACAGATACAGAAAGAGACATAAAGAGATAGACAAGCAGAGATAGACAGACAGACAAAGACAGAAAGAAGAGACAGAAGGCCTATGACAGAAGGTTGGCCAAAAGGAACAGGGTCCCAAGACCTAGTAGACCCATGGACCACGGAGAAGGAATGGTCCTGTAGGAAGGAGCAAAACCAGCCAACGAAGGTGCCATGGTCAACAACGTCAAAAGCTGCACAGATATCGTAAGCTGGGTGGCCACTCCCTTTTCAGTAACGTTAGATAAAAAGGTAAAATTGCCTATTGGCCTAAAGTCATTTCGATCACTGTATCCAGTCCCTCAAGCTTAAGCACACCAACAAGGATGGACCATTTCTGGGATGCTGGCACAATACCCTTGTGGAGGGAATGGTTGCAGAGAACAATAAGGAAGGGGAGGAGAGTTTCCACAACTTCCTGGAGGTGTAACGTGGGAGTGGATCCAGGTCGCAGGTTTTTGGAGATGAGGTTGATTGTGTATTTGCGAGACAGAATCTTTGGACGAATGCAGTTGATTTTCTCCCCATGTCTTGTCGCCTTTGTTCCTCCTTCAGAACTGATACCTCAGAAAGACCTGACAACAAGAATCAAAGCTCGATTAACAGTCTAATTAACAGTGGAACTTAAATCTTAAAAACTCGTATAATCATCATATAATGACAGATCAGAAACAGGTAGCATACACCAAAAAGAAACATACGAAACTAATAAAACCTAGTAAGCCACAGTCAGCGCTTGCGCATAAACGATCACACAAAAACATGAATAGCACTAAACAATTATGCATGAAGGACTTGCTCAAGGTCCACACAGTGACTACCTAAGTGAAGCCTCAAACCCATATTCTATAGTGTCATAGACCGAGTGCTATATCCATTCCACTAACTTGTACACCCGTAATTAAGTAAGTATATTCTTATTAACCAATTACTAATCGCACTTTGCATCTAATAAACATAGTTAAGAATATATAACGTTCCAATAATATCGTTTTATGTGTTGCACATCAGGCTGTAAGCTTAGGTATTCTGCGATCATGGGCACAGGGACGGACGGAGTTGTGGGTGAGCTTGGTTGGAGGTAGTAGTTCGTGGGAAGGCATACAGCACCCTCGCCAAAGTGATGGCACGGACATCGTGGAGCCGAAGGCCCTCAAGCTGCAGTTAGATATTCAAGTGCTTGAAAACCAAGGATAAATACTAAGTTTTGAGCCTGTTTTTGAAGAAAGGGAGTGACTTTGAGATACGGGGGAGAGAGAGAGTGACAGTAGAATCCATTTGGCCAAGGAGAGGACTGGCCACCTGCCATCCTAAGAAAATGAAGTCACTAACACTTCATACTCAAGGCTAGCTGAAGAGACTGCTCTTCCTCTTCTTCTATTAAAGGCTTCCCATGTACTCGGGCTCCCACCCTGACAGCACCTCTTAATGGCTTACACTATAAGAGGCGCTTTAACAAGTTTGCAAATACAAGACAATACTATCAGCAAATAAAGCAGTATACAAAGATTTGTATGGCAAGCTCACATTTGGTCAAAAGAAGTACAAATTCACAAATAATATAATCAAATTGTAATTTCAGCTTTGAATAAATTCGAGCATACCTTAAAATTCCATTGATGGACAGACAGAAACCATCGTCGGTCATTCCATAAGTTCCTGGATCAATATACAAGAAAGAAAATCACCAAAATTATTATTATTTTAGTAAAAAAAGAGTAATATATTCAGCTGGCCTCACCACATCCCAGTGGGCTCTTTGCAGTAATGTAGTCAAGTCAACCTAAGCCGAGTCTGAGCCCCTCTAAGCATAGTCCGAATCCAGAGGTGTTCAAGTCATCGAAAAACTGTTAATGACTTCATGTCTGCGTCTATTCAATGGCGTAACGAAGGGTTTCAGCGCCGAGGGGCGAGATTTAATGACTGCGCCCCTTTTTATTTTCATGTTGACTTTTAATCTTTCAAACCATAGTACTGTATATAGTATTGTATTTAGAAATTTATAAAGCGCCTCTCACAGTAATACCCAATCAGAAGCGCTCCCAGTGCGAAGAGCCCCCACGAAAAATCTTACTGTTTAACCTTCGCAGGACGAAGACATTTTACGATACACGGAGGACGAAGAGGGGTAATTTATTACCCAAAAGCAATTTTTAAAATCTTAGCTCATAGGTAAGGCACAATAAGAAATGAACTATCAATTCTAATAGTTCAAAAGTCAAGGAATCGATCTATCGTAGTGAGAATAGTCTGTCATTACCACTTTCCAAGATGGCGGCCAAGATGGCCGCCAAAACACAGAAATATGCATATTTCATCTCACAGGTAAGATACAATGACAAATGAACTTTCCACTTTCATAGTTCCGGGGTCAAGGAATCCATTTATCGTAGTGAGAATAGTCTGTCAAAACACAGAAATATGCATATTTCTGTGTTTGGCGGCCATCTTGGAAATTAGTCTTTCCGCCATCTTGGAAAGTGGTAATGACAGACTATTCTCACTACGATTAATGGATTCTTTGACCCCGGAACTATGAAAATGGAAGGTTCATTTGTCATTGTAGCCTACCTATGAGCTGAAATATGCATACTTCTGTTTTTGGCGGCCATCTTGGCCGCCATCTTGGAAAGTGGTAATGACAGACTATTCTCACTATGAGAGATCGATTCCTTGACCTCGGAACTATGAAAGTGGAAGGTTAATTTGTCATTGTAGCCTACCTATGAGTTGAAATATGCATATTTCTGTGTTTTGGCGGCCATCTTAGTCGCCATCTTGGAAAGAGGTATTGACAGACTATTCTCACTATGAGAGATCGATTCCTTGACCTCGGAACTATGAAAGTGGAAGGTTAATTTGTCATTGTAGCCTACCTATGAGTTGAAATATGCATATTTCTGTGTTTTGGCGGCCATCTTAGTCGCCATCTTGGAAAGAGGTATTGACAGACTATTCTCACTACGATAAATGGATTCCCTGACCCAGAAACTATGAAATTGGAGAGTTCATTTGTCATTGTAGCCTACCTATGAGCTGAAATATGCATATTTCTGTGTTTGGCGGCCATCTTGGCCGCCATCTTGGAAAGTGCACTCCAAAAATTATTGCAACTATTGAAATTGAATTCCACTGTAAATTTGGTACTATATTACTGATTACAGGTAACTTATGAAAAATATCTTTGAAAAATGCATATTCACCATGAACGAATAAATAACGACGTCGAGGACGAAGAGGGGTAAATTTTTACCCCAGGACACTTTGGACTCAAAAATCTTCTTCCCACATCATGACGTTTTCCTGGCTTTGGTGTCAGAATATGTCAGGGGTATTAACTTGTAAACACATGGAACGTCAAATTATAATTGCCTACGGTTGCTCCGCAATCAGCATTCAAACACCCCTGGGGTAATTATTTACCCCTCTCCGTCCTGCGAAGGTTGACAGTATGTACTAATTTAATACAATTGCAAATAATTATGATATGGGCTCCGTATTTTATTCAATGCCTTATGCTATGTAATAAGTAATGAAACATAACTTGCAAACAATTATTATTAGGGCTGTTGACGATTAAAAATATTTTTAATAATTAACTATTTAAGAATTAACGATTAATTAATAGTTAACTTCTGATTAAACGTATTCACCAATAAGTAATGAAAAAATTAATACAAAATCAACGTAATTCATTGTTAATTTTTTATTAGTATTATTTACTGCAAGTTAGTAGTTACTACTTACTTAGTAGCCTAGTTATTTTGCTCATAGTAGTAGTCTTTACATTTTTCAGAACAAATGTCTTCCTTCGACCAATATTATTACGTAAACATACCAGCATGTTTACACTACTAGGTTCTAGTGAGCAACGTGTTTTGTTGACAATATAACAAGCACCGGTCAAGCGATTTATCGATTAATTAATCATTAACTTCCGCAACATAATTTTTATAATTTTATATGAAAAGATAAATTTAAAGTAAGTAAGTAAGAATATCTTTTAATAAAGCCACTTCCCTTCCCTCCTCGTCCCCTCCCCCTCCTCCCATTCACTCCACCTTGCCCTCTCCTGCCACTCTACTCCCACTTGCCCTACCACTCCCCTCTCCTCTACACAACCACTAATAATATTAATTATATTATTATTAATATTAATTATACAATAATTAATTCTTATTATTATATACTTAACAATAATAATAATAATATTTTCGTTTTTATTCAAACAATCCGGTTGACAAGCCGCAACCGGTTACAGTGTACAATTATGCAATTGAAACAATTCACAAGAACACAAATGACAGAAGACATAAATCTTAACTACTAACAGATCAGACAGCCTGCAATACACGGCGCTAATAGCAGCCTACAAAGCATATCCGCCCTACGAGGCTCGAACTCGGTACCTCTCGCTCTCTACGCCAGATGTTATCCAATGCGTTGTCAATAGTTAATAATATTATAATATTAATAATATATAATAAATAGTAATAAATATATGTTATAATGTAATTTAATTATTAATAATATATTTTTAATAATTATAATATATAATTAATAACTAATATAATAGAATATAATATTATGTAATAAAATATATAATAATACAAAATTAGGTATTAATAATTATATTTAGATTATCATTATATATTTAAAATATACATATTCATTACATAATTATGATTTAATTATTACATTTTATAGTTATTATATAAATGTAGATGTCATCGAACATTTATATAGCACCGCATTAGTAATTTCTGCATGCATTGCGTGGCGGAATATTCCGCCGCAGATGCACCACGCAACTTTAAAACATAGGAATAAATCTTCTGCTTCCGCCGCAGAATTGCTATATTCTACGTTATTTTAATTCTATGTTACGTCAGAACTTATCTATTACTAGGCGCTGTGACGGTCGTTTAGGGTCAGGGTTAGGGTTAGAGTAGTTTTTAGATAAATTGTGAAAAAAAATTCCGCCGCAGAAGTAATTTTTTGCGAGCTGCGTGGCGGCATTTTCCGCCGCAGAAGCACCACGCAAAAAACATAAAGCTAGTGGTTAAGATTGTTTCAATTGCATAACATGTAAATGTACAGCGCAGTGTGTTTGTCAGGCGCTTAATTAAAGAAAAGATATTATTATTATTATTATTATCAACACAAATTTATTTCTTCATAACGCCAACAAACTTATGTACAGACTGATCAAAAGTAACTGTTTTCGATATTTTTATAAGCCTTCGATCAGTCCTGTGCTACTGTTGTTGCAATCTGTGGTGCCAAAAACAGATATAAGAGTTTCCACAATTTGTAGGGCTACTGATAAGCGCTGTAGAAGATGAAAAGTCTCACGCTGGTCGCCTGTCGCTGCTGAGATCTTGCGTCCCATTATTATTATTATTATTATTAATTATTATTATTATTATTTATTAATTATTATTTATTAATTATTATTTATTAATTATTATTATTATTATTATTATTATTATTATAATTATTATTATTATTATTATTATTATAATATTATTATTTATAATTATTATTATTATTATTATATTATTATTATTATTATTATTATTATTATTATTTATTATTATTATTATTATTATTATTATTATTATTATTATTAAGTGTCATTTCAGCGGAGTTCAGAGATCGGTGGCAGTGTCCCGGAGAGGCAGATGGCGTTCCCCCGTTGAAGAGCCACTGAGATCCGCTGGAATAGGTATGATGACTCCATTGGATCATGGGTTACGTCACTTGTCCGTCTTCCCAACTCAGAAACGAACTGTAGTCCCTCTCTGCTCCAAGCGCCGCCAGTTTTTGACATTATAATTATAAATTTAAATTTAAAGTAATTTGTAAGCAAAAGACTACTATTATGCTTCCAATAAATTATGACAGTTTTTATTATTATTATTATTATTATTATTAATTATTATTATTATTTTTAATTATTATTATTATGATAAGTCTGGGGAATAAGACTGACTTGAAATATTGTTGTTGGCCAGAGTTCACAGTTTCATACACTATGAGCTGCAGTTTGAAACGAATTCTTTGCTGAAAAGGAAGCCAATGCAAAGATTTAAGCACAAAGGTTATATGTTCATATATGGATGTATTAGTAATGGCTCTAGTCTAGTCAAAGAGTTCTGAACTCTCTGCAGCTTATTGTTTGACTTATTGATACCAATAAGAAGCGCATCAATAAGAAGCGAGTTAGAATAATCTAGGCGACTGGAAACCAATGCATTTGCCAGAGATATTTTTGCAGACATTCGTGACATACGCCTAATTCGGCGTATGTCACGAATGAACATATTATAGGATGACTTACAAATACTGTCTACATGGCCAGTGAAAGACAAGGTAGAATTAAAAAACAATGCCTAAGTTACGTGCAGCATCTGCCAACTGAACAATTGAGTCACCGAGTTTCAATGACTCATCATCATCATCATCATCATCATTACTATTATAGAACTATTATGATGATGATGATGATGATGATGATGAACATCATCATTACTATTATAAAACTATGATGATGATGATGATGATGATGATGATGATGATGATGATGATGATGTCCAGGGGGATAATGTCCTACACTCATAAGCTTGCCCCAATATATTCTACAAGATAACAAAATTAGAGCCAAATCTTATATAGGTCACTTTCCAGGTATTTCACATAGTTTATGATTTCACATGGATTGACTCGATAAATTATTAAGATAACTTACTTCATATGATGAAAAGTTCTACAAACTTAACGCGTGGTAGAAACCGTTGAATATTGGCGACCGCATTCCCCTTTGTTATGTTCGAAATGTTCAAATGACTACCGCCAACGGTGTATTCATGCGCGCCTGATACATGGGAAAAGGCGTTGTATTCATGCGCGCCTGATATAGGGCAAAAGGTTCCTTACACACGTTGAGGAATAATAAAGTTGTTACCGTTATAGAATGAATTGGATGTAATAGTTCGCATCTACTATAATAAGAGATAGCAATGTACTATGTTGAAAAATACGTTAAGTTAATTTTCATAGTTTAATAAGTGATGTCTAATGCGCGCCATTGTGGCTCGTGAATATTAATCAGTGTGCGGCCACCTAGTGACAAGCTATTTAAAGAACTTAAGTAAGTATGTAAGCAAAAGACTACTATTATGCTTCCAATAAATTACTGTCTATTGTACTTCACATAATATTATATTTTAATAGTCTATTTAAACGTCTGTTTCTTTTGTAACCCAATTCTGTCTTCAAAGCCTATGTATCAAAAGATAGCTTGCGGACATCATGTAGGCGTATAGGCCTATAAGGCTTCGATGCTAGCGGCTAGCAGCTATCATTCCGTGTAGAAATATCAGTAAACTAAATCTGAAGTAATCCGAAATGAAACTATGGTCAAATCATATCAATGGGCAAATTCAGACACACACCATTACATTTGTTCATTGAGTTTAATTAGGCATGGAAGCACCCGTGGAACAGCAACAAAAACTGCCGAATAGACCGGTTGAAACTTGAAGGAGCCTCCAGCCGTTTTAGAACGATTGATACATGGATGGAAGGGTGGCTAGAGACGAATGGATGGATAGATGGATGGATGGATAGATGGATGGATGGATGGATGGATGGATGGATGGATGGATGGATGGATGGATGGATGGATGGATGGATGGATGGATGGATGGATGGATGGATGGATGGATGGATGGATGGATGGATGGATGGATGGATGGATGGATGGATGGATGTATAATAGATAGATGGATGGATGGATAGATGGGTTAATTGACTGACAGATAGAGACGGACATAAACAGACACAGACAGAGAGAAACATTCATTCATTCATTCATTCATTCATTCGGAGAATTTATATCAAGCCCCTTCAAGGAACCTAGTTACAAACAGAGGGAGAAACAGACAGACAGAGACAGACAGACAGAGACAGACAGAGACAGACAGATATAGACAAAAAGGGACATGCAGCCAGGCAGAGACAAGCAGACAGGTAGAGACAGACAGATACAGAAATACAGAGACAGGCAGACAGACAGACAGAGACAGACAGAGACAGATAGGCAGACATAGATAGACAGACATAGACAGACAGACAGAGACAGCAAGAAACAGTCAGACAGTCACAGACAAAGACAGACAGAGACAGACAGACAGATACAGCGAGAAACAGACAGACAGACAAAGACAAAGACAGACAGACATAGACAGACAGAGACAGCATGAAACAGACAGACAGCCAAAGACAAAGACAGACAGAGACAGACAGACAGACAGATACAGCGAGAAACAGACAGACACAGACAAAGACAGACAGACATAGACAGACAGACATAGACAGACAGAGACAGCATGACACAGACAGACAGCCACAGACAAAGACAGACAGAGACAGACAGACAGATACAGCGAAGAAACAGATAGACAGACACAGACAAAGACAGACAGGCATAGACAGACAGACAGAGAGCATGAAACAGACAGACAGCCACAGACGGACGGGCGGAATGACTGACTGACGAACGGACTGACTGACTGACTGAATTTCTGACTGACTCACTGACTAATTGACTGACTGACGGACGGACGGACACTATTGACTGACTGACTGACTGACTGACTGAATGAATGAATGAGTGAGTGAATGAATGACTGACTGACTAGTTGACTGACGGATGGACTGACTGACTGAATGAATGAATGAATGAATGACTTACTGTCTGTCTGACTGACTGAATGAATGAATGAATGAATGGATGAATGACTGATTGAATGACTGACTGACAACGAAAAACTTTATAATTCCAAACATGAATTAACAATAATCATGATTCATATTCATATTTATTGCATGTTCATAATCTCAGGCCGACACGAAACTTAAAATGTTACATTTCTTCTTTTGTTCACACATCAACACAGTGTTCGTTCAGTCATTAAGAGGATTTATATATATTCCAGGACTTCTGACTGACGAACGGACTGACTGACTGAATTTCTGACTGACTCACTGACTAATTGACTGACTGACGGACGGACGGACTTATTCACTGACTGACTGACTGACTGACTGAATGAATGAGTGAGTGAATGAATGACTGACTGACTAGTTGACTGACGGATGGACTGACTGAATGAATGAATGAATGAATGAATGACTTACTGTCTGTCTGACTGACTGAATGAATGAATGGATGAATGACTGATTGAATGACCGACTGACTAATTGACTGACGGCATGAATGAATGAATGACAAACTGATTGACTGAATGAATGAATGACTGCATGAATGAATGAAGGAATGACTGATTGAATGAATGAATGAATGAATGCATAAATGAAGGAATTACTGACTGACGGACGGACTGACTGACTGAATTAATGAATGAATGAATTAATTAATTAATTAATGTCTGACTGACTAATTGAATGACTAACTGACTGACTGATTGACTGAATGAATGAAGGAATGACTGACTGAATGTATGAATGAATGAATGAATGAGTGAAGGACTGATTGACTGACTGACTTGAATGTATGAATGAATGAATGAGTGAAGGACTGATTGACTGACTGACTGATTGACTGACTGACTGACCGAATGAATGAATGAATGAATGAATGAATGAATGAATGAATGACCTGTGGATGGACCTGTTGACGGACCTGTGTACGGTTCTGTGAATGGACCTGTGGACGAACGGATGAACGGACGTATGGAAGGATTATTGGTGTATGCATGGATCAAAAATAATATGTACAGATGTAGGTAAATAGGGAGCTCATTTCAGATGGCATGGCCAGCAACGCAAAAGGCATGGATGGCACTGCATGCCGTGTGTTTATTAATTGTTCTGGTTCCAATTACCCCGCATAGTGATCTTTGTTGACCCTAGAGCGGCCGATTTTGACCCGTGTATAGGCAGTAGCTTAGCTGCCCAGGACGTAGCCTACGGTGGTGTAACTGCGTTGCGAGCAAAGTCCATGCAGTGGGCGACGGGGAAAGAGAAGAACGAAGCGACAGAGGCAGGGAGAGATATAAAGACAGAGATAGAGATTATTATGCATCCGTTGCCTCACCAATGACAAGCAAGATACGAGTCACGAGATTTTCGCGTGTAAATTACTGATTGGACAAACTCTATAGCGCTGATCTCAAAATCAAAAAACTAAAAAACCAAAACAACAAAAAAACTTTTCATTTTGAAAAAGTTTAGTTTTTGCAACCCTGCATTTACCTAGTAATTTGTCCAGCCCTGCTAATCTGTGTTCTATAATAATATTATTTAGCCTACAGTGTTTAGCCATAGGCCCATAGAAAAATTCCATTGGCTCTATTCTTGGTTGAATCTGTCTTGCACAAGAATCTGTCTTGCTGAGGTGTCTGCGTTAGACCTTTGAAACTAACTAGTTAAAGTTCACACTAGATCAATGTAATCTTGTTTTCTCACTTGGGCATGTGTAGTAGTTTAGTGGTTAGCGTGTTGCAATGTTTCGAGATGAATCCGCGCAGGATAAAGGTAAAAACGGAACGGGATGTGCTACGCTCATTATTATATTTCGTAAACATTATTTATCAGTTGCATTTAAATAGTTTCATTATTAATTAATGCTCGGTTAAAACTATAAAGGCGCTAGAAAAGCAATTCATGACATTAGTGGCTTGATACAATACGTCGATGGCTTGATTATTTGGTGTCTTTTCAAATTCCTTTTTCGGTCGAATCGGTTCGATATTCACTTTTCTCGCGGAAATTTATGGAAAACATGGTAAGAAATTTTCTCTTATTTAAGTGTCAGCTTGATCATTTTAAATGTAGGGCATGTAAAAAGCATAGAGTAATTATGAACGTCTTTAGAAAACATCGTACCTTCCGCGGAGCATGCAAAAAAATACCGTCCCACTCCCGTAACCTCACGCACCACGATACTAAATGTTTGCCGAGTTCACATACATTGGATATGAAGAATTGCAGTCATGAGTGATATCTATGACTCTTTTAATAGTTAATCAGTAAATGCAATTGTTAATCAACCGATGGGAGGATCAGTTCTTCATTATTCGTGGTCAAAAGATTTTAAGAAGGATGATTGGAAAGTAGATGGATATCGTTGGTGTTTTTGTGGATCAGCAAAAGAAAGAAAATGTGCCAGTGAAAATGTGACAGAATGTATTTCCAGATCTATGACGGTCCCAAGTCATGGAGCAAGTGCTTCACCAAAACAGCTTGTTTTTGAAAGGATCGTCCAATTTCTGTCGTCATAATAATAATAATAAATCTAGTAATAATACATGTAACTGATTAATAATAATAGAGACAGATTGTTAAATTCTGTTGTTGCAATCAGCATTTTCTGATCAGCATTTTACCCACCAATCAGCATGACCAATCAGCATTTTTCTAATCAGCATTTTACCCGTCCCCAATCAGCAAATCAGCAATCAGCAAATCAGCATTTTACCCGTGCCCTCGGCTGAGCGTTTGATCTAGCCTGTCTCCAATCCTGTCTCCAAATGCTTGCCGTGGTGGCAAGCATTTGGAGACAGGTTTTAGGGTAGGCCGTTAGGGTTAGGTGTCACCAAGTCTCTTATATAATTATATTCATTCATTGGCATTCTATTAGTTTCATGGACTGCAACTGTAGTAGACCGCAACACGGAGATTCTCAACCGTTCTTATATGGTCTATTTTGGCATGTTACGCGGAATGTACCATTTTCCCATGTTTTCTAATGACGACCCTAACCGACCCTCACGACGCCTAACCTGACCCTAAACGACCCTCACAACGCGTAACCGACTCTCACGATGCCTGACCGGGATCGGCCGCTATGCGGTCCATGAAACTAATAGAAAGCCCATTCATTAATTGTGGGGTAATCCTGCATTTTAGCATCTGTTATTTCTTGTTTCTTACAATGAAAAGTAATAGCGTATTTAATTATTTCAATGATTTTAATGATAACTGTCATCTATCCATCTTTTATTTACGCAAGTATTATTTTCATAAATCTGACTTCTGTTTTCAGAGGAAACTATTTTCATCAATCCATTTCAACGCAAAAATTCTTGTCATCAATCCAACTTTCATTTTAACGCAAAGATTCTTTTCATCAATCTAGCTTCTATTTGCATAAAGAAGTATTTTCAGGAATCTAAATTCCATTTGAACGCAAACAATTATTTTCATTTATCCAACTTCCAGTTTTACTTGAAACTATTTTCATCAAGCAAACTTCCATTTCAACTCAAGGAATTGTGTTCAAAAATCCAACTTCTATTTACACAAAGAATTATTTTATCAATCCAACTTCCATTTACAAAGCCAGATGATAGAAATAATAAAATATGATAAAATACAGGATAAGTTCAATGCAATAAATTTGCTAAAATGCAGGTTTACTAATTGTGGTTATTTGTTAGCACCTCTTCAAGGAACCAACTCAGGAGCATTCCAAGCCCAGCTATGACTAAATAAAGAAGAGTCTCCGTGGAGTGATGCCTAGGGAAGCCAGACTAGCGTGGAAGGGTCCGCTCATTCACATCCAAATAGGCAATCAACTGATTTACAACACTGCATGTTCTGTCAAAGCAGTTTATCTGTCTAACAACTTTTTCTCTACACTTTTATGCAGGTCAACCTGGATCTGAAACATTTCTGACAGATTCAAACAAATTTATGAATGAGTTTTCATCCGTGATGGTTGCAACAGTGAAAGAGCACTCCACACACCAGAACCAAATGTCCCTCAGACTATTCGGGATGTTGATCTTGGTATGTGTTTATATATTTCATTCAGTATGCTTTAGACACGTGGTTATATTTTCCCATGTTAAGTGGCTATCTATCGGCTTCAGAATGTTGATCTTGGTAGGCAATTATATATGTTTCATTCATTATGCTTCAGAAGCATTATATTTTCCCATTAACTTTTCAACGACGAGTGTGTACTGAAATGTATAAGAAACCAATGCAGCTTGTCGTTTAAGAGTTGAGTGGATATGCATTTTGTTAATATTTTAATATTGACTTTATTATTATAATTTTGGTGTCTTATATAACCGTCACTACAGAAGAAATTGTTTTGAGATTTCTGGTCCACCGGCATGCCTAGCAAAGTCTTCTGTAATGAGTACACTGATGGTGGAAAGATACGACAACAAGGGAGAGGCTTATATGCCGAGGCTAAGAAAAATGAAGTTGCTAACACTTCAAAACATTGCTGGCTGTGTAGGACTTACTTAAGGGACTGGTCTTATTCACTATGATTAGAGTTTTGTGCTTGTGCCATGCCTCATGAAAGATTTGTTGGGGTAGCTACCTTGATATTGCTGGAGACATTGAACTGATATAACTCGTTTCTATATTTGCTAAAGTTAAGGCATGAAGAAGAAAAATTTGAAATTACATTTCATCTCTATAGACTTTTTACGTAGGTGGGACTAGGACTTAGCATACGGAGCCGTAAGATTTCTTACAAAGTGTTCAAATAAAAATGTGCACTGTCTCATTGAGTATTTACATTTTAATTTCCCATTAAACGTGTTAGACCATACAGCATAGGCTGCATAGCTAATGCAGTTTCCAGACTATTGCTGTAATTATGGCTAACTTTTAATTAACGAACCTCAACCAATACGGCCTCTGAGTAGGGATCTTGAAGGGGCGCTATATAAATTTTGATTGATTCATTTGATTGATTGAACTTAGGCTAGTTAATTTAATATTAATTGGTTATTGCACTTATGGTGGCACAGTGCGACAGGTTCCCCTGGGTGCCAAATACACTGGGCTGGCTCTGTGTCCAATTGTACATAATGTGTGCACATTAATTCAACACTGCTGAATAAAATTGTTTTTACATTCATTTGACAGATTGGTTCATCGCTTGATACAGAGGATCAACAATCAACAATTAATGTGCTAGATCGAAGTTCCTCTACTAATGCCCGCCACTCACCCACCATCATCTCTTGCAGGATCCTCTACTTCTCACCCCACAGGTTTTCTACTCCAAACTGAATTCTCACGTCTTCAAAAATTCCTACAGCAATCAATCCGATCCTCCGCCGTCCAAGCTTTCTCATCAACGAACCCGCCTTAGCAACTGCTCTGCCTCCTATCTCTGTTCTGTCTGGCAACTTGGACCTCCACCAGATATGGCTCTCTGGACAATCCTCCGAGACGATGCAGTGTTCGTGAATAAGCTTGTGCCCAACACTTAGCTTCAATGTAGCACTTTAGAAATGTGGAGTTTACGTTTACAATCAACGCTGTCTGAAGACTGAACGATGCTGACCTGTCATTGAGGGCATTGACGTCTCTTCAAACTGTTTTATATTGTTAATATGGTGTGTCAAGACATGTGAACATTTCAGAGTTTCTGCAGTACAAAACTTTTATCGAATTTACAGGTGGCAGGAAAATTAACAAGCAGTTGTTGAATATTTAACAAACACTTGTCTCGCCTAATATATTGGCTGCAATAGTATTATTTAGCTGATAAACTTTAGTGCCTTCTGGGATCGTCTATATCTTTGATATGTGTTTCTTTTTTAAATGCTAAAATAATAACCATGTGTTGGAAAATTTTAAATTCTTCTGTGACATATGTTTGCATATACAGTATATGTATAAATGATTAGTAGTTATGTATGTGTACTGTTAAAATAATTGGAATGTTGATCGATTTTACACTCTTCTCCTTGTATAGATAATGATAGGCCTAAGTACAACATATTAATTTTGTATTTATAAGTGTAATTATTCAAATGCATACAAATGTAGGCCTGCTCATGACAGTTATTATGGCCGACTATAATCAGTCCGTGAGAAATCTAGCGCATTAAAAGTGTTTTGATAACACAACATTATGAGAGTTTATATAGCACCTCTTCAAGAGACGTACTTAGAGGTGCCCTATGTTCTGGGCTATTAAGTGTCGTTACAAACGAATATATTTAATCAGTTAGCAAAACAATGCACAATGAGCTAGTCACCAGTGGCAGCCTGGCAGGCCCATGCACACAGGTGGAACCAACCAAAGATTCCCATCAAAAGCTGACAAATGGTCAACTAACAAAAACACATTGCAAGAGATAAGTTTGATGGCTGATGTCTATTACTAAAAACCTGTATTGTGCTCCAGCTTGTCAAAGAGGTTGTCCTAAGATACAAAATGAAGAAAACACGGTTGGCAGAAGATAAGAGTGGTTATGGAGGGTTGTGCTTAGAACGAGATTAATTTGGAAGAAATGAGATGGATGTAAACTGAGTGGAGCATGGCAAATTTAAGTAAGTAGCCTTTATTTGCATCTGACAAGCACACACGCATTAAACTGTATACAACGATTGAATACATTTAAAAAAATAAACTATAACAGTAGCAGATTATAAAGTGACATGCACAGCTAAGTATAATAAACAAAACTAGTTTTAAACAGTTACATTTAACAAAAGACAGCATGAAAGGGTGTCCTTTCTTGCGAAGTAAGTACTTGTCCTCACGAAGAGGTAGCAAGAGTCGATCAACGCAGTGGTCAAAGAACTGATTTCTGGAAGAGCTTCCTCTCTGCTCGTGCAATCAGATCTCGGATATATAGTTGCCATCTATGAGCCTTTTCAGGGCTGCATTAATGCATGCAATATCATGTAACGTAAGAAATTTAGCATACGCAGGATTAGTATTAAGATTCGATTAATCAAATAACTCGCTTGACCATGGCCCTAGAGACCACATCACCCACTCCCTACAACAACTATACTGGTTACCCATCCAGGCTCGGATATCCTTTAAAATCTGTCTTTTGACGTTCAAACTAATGTCAGGTTCTGCTCCACCTTACTTTTTGTCCTTAGTCAAACCATGTGCTGCTCTTGAGTCAAGACGTGGATTGCAATCAGCTTCACAATTTGGAAACAGAATGTTTAAAGTAGCTGGTCCAGCTGAATGGAACTCTTTACCAGAACCAATCCGCAGATCATCCTCAATTGTGCGGCTCGGTGGTGTAGGGGTATGTTTGGTGCCTTGCAACCGGAGGGTTGCGGGTTCGAATCCATCTCAAGCCGCCACGTAGGGACCCTGGGCAAGTCCTTCACTCGCAATTGCTCATGCGCTTCAACGTGAAACTCAGATTCAGTGTCCGCACTGCAGTCGGGAGCGCCTCTGAGTAGAAATCTTGAAGGGGCGCTATAACAAGTGCTCATACATACATACATACTACATACTTTTAAATCTAAACTTAAAAGTCATCTCCTCTCTAAGTGCTATGATTAGTTACAAGTCCTTTGAGTTAGACTCTGTTTTATTAAGGTGCATTATAAATACAAGCTGTATTGTATTGTATTGTATTGAAAAATGACATCCAGTTTTTATATATGAAGGCCTTGCTGTCGTAACTGGCTGAGAAGAAAGTTGGCAATACACCCATGCATTCTTGTTATGTTACAGTCCAAAACTAGCGCTATAGAAAGCGTCAGACGCTCAAATCAACTTTAAAACCCATTTACAAAGACGGTTAAGAAATATATTACATACTTTAATGTCAACAAGCTCATTAATGCTACAAATCCAATTTCAGATTAAAAAAATTATCGGCTGGGTATCGAACTCGGAACTTTACAGCACGTACAGTTTCAAAGGAAGAAACAAACCCACTATCGACCACAGCACTCACGCGTTGCATTTTATTAGGCCTAAAATTCGATAATAGTATTTGACCATTTTAAATTCTGACTATGCAAATAGGTTTGTTTTATCTGCCTGAATGTGTGTTTAGCTTGGAAGTTTCGGCAAGCTTATAGTATCGGGGACTCAACGATTATGGTGTGTAAGTTTACTGGCGTCGTGTCGATTAGGGTCAGGTTAGGCGTCGTGAGGGTCAGGGTTCGGGTTAGTGTCGTCATTAGAAAACATGGTACCGTCCGGCGTCTGTGCAGCGTGCCCAAAGATACTTCAGACCACGATACTATAAGCTTGCCGAAATTTCCATTTGCGGAGTATCTTGGAAGTCTCCATTTACGGTGCTGCCTTGCTTGGTAAAATAGCCTATTGTAGGACCATCCGAGCAGTGGCAAATATTCTTCATTCATTAGCCTATTTTGCAAGCCTGGGAAATTTTGTGATAAAATACGCCGCAAATTCACCAACGACATTGAACAGTAAAACAGAATATTTCATTACTTTTATAATAATTTTGTATTTATAGTCGCATTCTTGCCGCGTTGCACTGGAACTATTATGGTTATGCATCCCGATTCGCGACCAATGAGAAGCAGGCTCTAAGTCACGTGATTTTCGCGTAGAAACTGATTGGACTAACGTTCAACGTTGACTCCTTTTATACCGAGATTTTCGGTATTTGGCAAAAAACCGACTTTATCTGTAGTTTAATACAGAATAAGTCGTGTAGGAAAACCTATCTTTCAAACCGTGTATAGCGCAACTATTCTTGACCTTTCTATCTTTTGCTTTCCTTTGTATCTCAAGCATATATTATGTTCACAAAATCTGCGTCTTGACCATGCATGAATCATGATCTTTCTTTACACATAAGAATATATATATATATATATATATATATATAAAATATTATATATATATTATATATAGGTGACACTATAGGTGTGTGTGTATATATTTGACATGCTGGAGGCGCTGTATAGTGCACTCAGAAACACATGGCGCTCTAATAATAATGTTATAATTACAACTTTCTGCTCTTTGGAATAGAGCTGTGACGCATTCTTTCTGTTAAATAGATATACGCACATATACACAGAAAGAGAGAAAGAGAAAGACGCAGAGGAAAGACGACAGAGACATGTAAAGCAGAACTGACATCAGAGAGAAGGGAAACAAAGAAAGAATGCGTGCAATCATGCAATGACACAGAGCAGTAAAAACGAAGCAGAGAGGGAAAGAGAGAGTGAGTGGAGTGAGTGAGTGAGTGAGTGAGTGAGTGAGTGAGTGAGAGAGAGACAGACAGACAGACCGACCGACCGACAGACAGACAGAAATACACACAGACAGACAGAGACAGACATAGACAGAGACAGATACACCGATAGATAGAGACAGAGAGAGAGAGAGAGACAGACAGACAGACAGACAGACAGAGACAGAGACAGAGACAGAGACAGAGACAGAGACAGAGACAGAGAGTGAGTGATAAAAAGCGAGAGAAAAAGATGGAGACAGACATGCAGACAGGCAGAGAAATCCAAAGAGGCGGGTATATACAGAGGGACCAAGCGAGGCGTTGTGCAGTGATTTTGCGGATGGGGGGGGACCTTGGTGATTGGTGTATGGCAGATGCGTGAATGTCGTATGTTTGAAGCAGATGATGCGTAGCTGATGCTCTGCAGCAGGATCAGCGAGGATCATGAGAGAGTTGCTTTCTTATTTACGCTCTATACGTTGAACCACTTGTGTGACACAGTGAGGCGATTAGCTATAGAACGCTCACCTGTACAAAGGAGGTTACGGGTTTGAACCTCCTCAGAGACGGCTATAGGCTCTATGCTGTGAAGGAACTTTGAGCAAGTAATTCACTCGCAATTGCTCAGCGTCATCGATTGTTCCTTGCTAATTAGATAGTGGCGCTTAATAAATAGTAAATACATCACCGAGCCTTTTCGGTTGTTGGACCCTCAACCTGGAATGGGCTCCCACTTGAGCTGCGCTTGATGCCTCGCAGCAATTTGCCTGCTTACTGCCGCCTTCTCAAGTCTTCTCTGTTTAGCCGTGGCTGGGCTGGGAGCGCCTCTGAGTAGGTTCCTTGAAGGGGCGCTATATAAATGCTCGTAATGAATGAATGAATAATAATAAATATTATTATAATAAATACATCATAATAATAAATACATAATAGCAATAAATACATAATAGCAATAAGTACATAAATACATGAAAAACACAAATACATCTATTAATATAAGCCGAAGTCTGTTTACGTTTTTCTGTTTGTTTGTTTGTTTGTTTGTATGTATGTTTGTCCTTATGTAAAGGCTCCGAAACGGAACGCTTTAGCGATTTACAAAATTTTACGAAACGTTATTACGCCACGTCTAGATCATCGCGACTATTTTCTGCTCGCAATTTTATTTAAACGCCGATATATGGACATTTTACATTATTTCCAACTGTTTCGACGAGTTTATTTTAATTATACAGGCCATGGTATGCCTGGTAGTCCACGTCACGCATGCTAATTATGTAATCTTACGTCACGCATACTTAATTTTCAAATCAGGCGCTTTCGTTAAAATACGCGTCACGCATGCTAATTATGTAATCTTGTCACGCATACTTAATTTTCAAATCAGGCGCTCTTAAAATACGCGGGTCGCTCCGAAAAATTACAATCGCAATAACGTCTTCGTCATTATATTTAGCCCGGGGAACAAATAATAGCCTACGTCGATAATAGAAAATAGGTTATAGAAAAACGACCGAGCTTAGTCTATTATAATTATAGCCCGGGGAATAAATAATAAGCCTAATAATAAATACAGAGATAACCCGTGCAGTACACGGGCATACAACTAACCTCTAAATGTCGTTTCCGTTCAAATACAGATCAAATATAGTAAGTAAAATCATTTGCAGCCGTTACATGCAAAAACCCGGGCGAACGCCGGGTAAAAACTGCTAGTAAGTACATAAAAATAATAACAATATTAACAATAATAAAAACAATAATAACATTAACAACAATAATCACAATAATAACAACGATAGCGATGATGATAATGACAATTTCAAATCTCGTCAATGCATTATGCATTTTAATATAAAAATATTAAAGTTGCCAGCCTGACTTTTACTTATAAAACTTGTAACTCAATCTGGCCAAACCAGGATAATCACCGATGTTGCTTTTGTGAATAATCGCCTGTGAATATCCTGGTTCTTCCACACAT